>JAOXYC010217684.1:0-11075 GCA_028565715.1 Phoronis pallida
AGGAAAAAATGGGTTTTTAAATGAATTTTCGGGTTGCTCCAACCAGGAGTATAAATTAATGGGAGCAACGGTGTTAGTATAGTGATGGAATGCTGACGGTTGACTCATGCTCATTGTGAGGAGTGCTTACCATTTTAAAAAGAATGGTAAACAGTCAATAAACCCATCAGTCTAAATGCTTACATTTATGTTGAGTGGAGAGCGCTTTGCATACAATGCACTTTTTAAATTTAGTACTGGAAATTGTTATTTGTTATTCATTTGTCACTAAATTATTATTTATGCGCTATAAATTATTATTTATGCTTTTAAATTTCATAGTTTCAAACTATGACGCCCGAAGACTATTTCTTCGGTTGACTGTGCAATAAAGTTATATAAGTTTAGTCACCAAAGATGGCAATTCATAGTTCAGATCGGCGGACAACTGACGCGAATTTTGCGAAGGGCTAGTAGATGCAAGTCGAAGAATTTAGCTTTTACGCATTGACCAACGAATTCAGCTGACATATTTATAAACTTGAAAAGACAGAAAACTCGGAACTGATGATTGGGAATCGAACCCATGTCTCCCTGATTGCCGGTCAGATGTTTTACCAACTGAGCTATCCAGTCCGTACCATTTTCTGTGCAATTATATTTATATAGCCTAATAGTCTACCTCCTAGTTTATTTAGTATGTGATATACAAATGTATAAAGCATGTAAAAAGGCTTAGCGTAAAGTATTGATAGTATTTTCATGGTTTAATCAATAAATTATATTTTTCAGTTTTTCAGTTGTTTTATGTGTATTACGGTAAATGGTAGAAAATCCGATAACAATGAGTTCAAAATTCTCTAATCTAATCGTATTCAAAAACGTAACTATTAGCCATATAGCTATGTTCAACTTGTATGTATGTTCGAAAAATCTTGTTATTGTCGAATTTTCTTAATAGCCGGGATGTAATGACACGACTGGGCCATCATTTACTGTATAGTAATTATATTGTATTTTGTTAATACTGTTTATTTGAACTGCAAGTTTCTTAAAATGAGCAAAATTTAACAAAAAAAAAACAACACAACTTTTCAGCAAAAATTGTTTAAAAACATTTTGAGGCTGCAAAGTAAGCTCTTTGTGATTAAAAAACAACACATTTGTTCAACCAAGGACAACATTTATTGTCGTAATTCTTGACAAGCCATTTAACAGAATTCACACGTCATTGGAGACAGTCTTTAGCCAATCATATCAGCCATGTGTTGAACTATGGAAAAGAAATAAAAATAGACTTTATTTGTCAAGTACAAAAAACAACACAGATAGAGGATCAACGTCGCATTCAAAGAGTTTAATAGAAGTATTTTCTACAATTTCTGAGCGAGTGATTTTACGATTTAAAAACAAAATAGGAGGGTTCAGTGAAAAAAACCGCCAAACATACTTTGACCAGTGTCAAGAGAAAGAAATCGTAGAACTACGTACATGTATCTGGGATTTTCTTCGGCCCATCGTCTGGAAAATACAAATAAATCACAATTTATTTTATCTTTCTACTGAAAAGTGTGTGCAAATGTGCCGCGCTCAAGTCAAAAAGCACACCCATTTATAGACCTAGCGAAGCGAAAAAGTGGTACCCATATGACAAACAATACCAAATTTGCCAAAATAATACAAAATATAGACCCATTTTTACACCTACAGTAAATTGCATAGAAAAACAGACAACATTTGGGCTCGCGTGTCATTATTTTGGCAAAATGTTGTCTAGCACGTTGGCATTTTTGCCAACATTTTGACCGTGTTTTGTCCGTAGTTGACTGATCACTGTTGCGAAATTGGCTTCAAAGCAGTTTTTGATCGCTCATATCTCTGAGTTTTTTATCACAAACACTGAAATTACTGGAGATAAACAGCAGCATATTTGTTTACAAGTTCTGCATCAGCAACCCAACATAATTATTTTTATAGATAATAATGGCAAAAATGGCCATTGTTGACCTTAATTAGGCGTGTTTTTGTGCACGTTTTAGCATTCTTTTGTGTAGGCGTTTTTATGGCAAAATCACGCCTAGACCAAGTATTGTCTGTTTCTCTGTGCAATTTACTGTACACGTAAAACGAACCTGAAAATGGAAAACCCCCCGAGCCGCATCTATACCAAAATGAGTGAAACCCGACCCACAAAGAAAGTTGCACATCAGTACCCATCCCTATACAATGGAAGTGACCCCACGGAGTGCGCGGCCAATATGAGATGAAAGGACCACTATGAGAAAATGAACTTTCGCACTTTGTTCTTCACCTGTCAATGACAAAACATGCAGTCCGAAAAAGAATGTGTGTTTTTATCTGTATACAGGCATCCGGAATGATGTTTTTTTAAAAAAAAACTATTTGTCAATGTCATACCACAAAGTCCGCAACTTGATTTACAATCTGCTGCCTGCGTGTAACAGCCTAATCCGGATTTGCAGAACACTTCGAAATAATACGGACAATCTGAAATAGTTTTTTTTATAATGCGTTAACGTAAATTGTAGGTATGCTTTCACGAGCACAACGTTTGGTCACATAGGTCTCATACACGTAATGATAGCACAATATTAACTCTGTGAGGAACTCATGGATTCCTCGGTTTTCAAAAGTTACCAATTTGAAAAGATGTTCAGTCGTACAGAAATGTCTTATTTGGACTTGAATTTGACGTTCATCTAGTAGGCTTTAATTCAACATAATTATTTTACATTGATAAATTATTGCAAAATGTATGCAGTCAAAGGATTAACATATTTTAAAAAACGCTTTTACTGAAAACCTAATCCACATAGAAAATGTTTTTTAACATTCGCCCAATTCATAGCGGATTAATGAAAAATGAATAAATCAGACCATCCACAAGGAAAACCAACATTAGCGTATCAGCATGTGCCAATGCAGTTCGTCTGTATCGATATATTTTTTAGAATAAAGAATATAAGTTTTTGGAACCCTCTGATATAAACTTTTATTTAAACAACAAGCGGTGTTTTAAATGCTAGCTGTATTTCGATTCTCATCAATGACTCGAGATAATTTTGCACCATTTTCTGACTGGATTCTACCATCAATGATGGCATGTTGTAAGGTATTACCCGGCGTGCGAGATATGGCGTCTCGAAAAGCAATTCACCTAAGGTATTTTTTCCAAAGACACGCAGAGTCCCGAGGCTGTCCAAAAATACTGCCAGAGAATAAACAAAACTTTAAAAAACAACTGATTTATTTTGCTTGTTAAAACATTCCAATAAATCGGATTTATTGGAATGTTTTATTTAGCAAAATCAGTGTTAAATTTGTAGAAAAGTAGCCTTCCAATTTTTTGCAAGATAACTAAAGAATCATAACACTTAAAAGGCGCATCCGACTTTTAAACCCTATGAATATCATTTTCGTAGGTCCTATATAGTCGGATAAATTCACCCACTTTTTAAAAGTATTAAAATATTTTTCCGAAAATAAAAATAACATACAGCTAAAAGCAATCGGTTCACAAATTTCTGATATTAAAATTGGTTTAAAAATGATATGGATTTGTAATCGAAATGAGCTCCAACACATGGCACTCAAGACATGTTTACCGTTTGATGAGGGAAAGTGATTATAATCAAAATATACGCACATCTAATAATAGTGGAAAAATCATTGCAATGCACTTGGCGTCAAAAAATAAATGCTTTGAGCATTTTGATAGTATTTCAATTTTTGTAGCATTTCCCTTTTTGTACAGTTTGAAATTCCATTAGTTTATTGTAGCGGTCTGATTCTATTTTTGGTGGTAACGCACCTAATTGTTAACGGCGGCACGCTCTGAAACCAAGTCGTAGGCTACAAATCTAAATTTTCTCAGCAACATACGAAAAATTTATTGAGGCAAAATAAACTCCAATATCAATTGGTCGAACTTTGACGATTTTCATTTAATGATTTTTTCTACGATATATCGGACAGTCACGGTCAGTTAAGTTTTTATTTAGTAATAATCTTACTTACCAGATCGCTTCACTTTGGTTGGCATCCCTTGCCCACAATGAACAAGTGCTATTCCCAATACCAATAAAATCATCAAGTACTTCATTCTTCAGACGAAAGTTAAAATATTATAGTTCATATATTTGATACAAGACACGGTTTGAATATGGGCAGCTGCAATCACTCGTATAAATCGATATAACATGATATCGATGTCATATTAACGTCACATACCGCCAGTTTTTATAACGTTTACATATAGATTACATATTTTTTAAAACTAAATTTTTGTTAACAAACACGATCAATGAAGAGATGTGATTTTTGCCAAAAACGACAGGTGATGCGACTGATCAATGCCAGAATAAATGCCCTCAAATATACCAAAACGTGACTGATTTCAATGACAAATGTGCAAGAGAATTTGACTTGAATGAGGTTGCAGGTACGTTGGTGCATGTTTCACAAAAAGTACTTTGTTTACGTCTGACTACGTACGTAAGCATCGGGTGCCATTTTCACAAAACAGTTCTATATATCTTTATATCTTTACTCAATCTATTAGGCCTAACTATATTCTAATAATTTTCAAATAATATTCCTTGAAAAATCCCATCTGGTATTAGAATATTGATTACGACGAGTTCTAGATGAATAGTATTTTCTGATCAACATACTTGAAGAAATTTTAAAATCCACTAACCAATTTGATTTTGAAAAATCATAGAATTCACCAAAGGCTCGTTCTATGATTTTTCAAAATCTCATTGCAATCAAAGGTTGTATTACATCTACATGTATTTATTGTAAGAATAACTTTGTCTCGATAGAGAATAAAAATTTGCAAAAACGTATGAACTTGTCACTTCTCTTTATTCGTTTTTCGAAATAAGAAAGTCTGTTACATGAAACAAAGAAACTAATCAACTGACATACTCTCTGTGAAGATCACTTTGAGAAAATTGAGTCCTTCTATCGAATTTTGGGACGCTGATATTTACGTTGGTCACGCCTTCAAAACAGCTTTTTCCCTAGGGCGACGAATTCTAAAAGCGAAAGAGAACATAAACAGTACTCAACAAGTAATACAGACATTATCCGAATGAGGAGGGTAAGCACTTTTGATTAGGACAACCATCCATGTATTGTAATTAATTTATGCCCGCCACCTTCCCGTATATCGACATTTCAATGAATTTTTTCATAAACTTATATATATTTTTTTTCCAGAAAATACCCGCCTTATTTATTACAACAAAGTAGGATAACATGAGATGCAAAATCACCCACGATAACCCAAAAATATTACTAGCCACTGTATTTTTACCTGTGTTAAAAATTTCGAACTTTGAACTCAATGCTAGTGGAATTCTGCGGAGTTTCTTTCCGTCAGTCCATTAATTGCAGGTGACAACATTTTTTATAAAACAAATAACTGTCGTTTTTTTGCTTTGTATATTATAAAAACAACTTCCCATTTTGTATGTTATTAAAATAACTTTCTATTTTTAGCTAGTATATTATAAAAATGAAAATAACTTTCTATTTTTAGCTTTGTATATTATAAAAACAACTTCCCATTTTAAGCTTTGTATATTACAAAAATAGCCTTACATTTTTTTGCTTTGTATATCATAAAAACAACTGCCCATTTTTAGCTTTGTATAGCTACCCCCGTTTGATTTATAAGCCTCATCGTTTAGCTGTTTAGAAACCTACCATCGTAATTCAGATTTCCATCGACATCTTTGTCAGCGGCTAGAAAAATCCTCATCACCTTTACATCTGAATTGAATTGGTGGGGAAGAAACTTTCTCAGATTCTTGGTATATTCTTGCAAGTCCACTTTCCCGTTCTTATTCTCATCATAAACGTTGAAGTAAAACGTCTCATCTCCTGCCTCGATGTCTTTTTGAGAGGCGAGGAAAAAGTCTTCCATGGAGAGAGGTTCACCTGTAAACAAATCTTTAATGAACATTGGTGAAGGTCGCTCATCATCATCATCATGATCATCATCATCATCATCATCATCATCATCATCATCATCATCATCATCATCATCATCAACTTCATCATCAAAATCGCAATCAATATAATCATCATCATCATCATAATTATCATCATCCATAACCATTGCCATCATCATCAGCGTGATCATCATAACCACTACCACCCTCATAACTTAACAAAAACCTACCCCCGGGATTGTACTTGTTCCACCAAGTCAGGAACATTTTCTTGGATGCTTTTATCTTATGGACAGGGAAGAAATCTTCCATCTCCTGTTCTGTCACCAAACCATCTTTGCCTGCATCAAATTCTCTAAACATGTCGGCCAAACCTATAAACAGAAAAGATGTCGGACCCTTACCCAGAGAAGTGCAAAGATTCAATATCTTTTGTTTCAAAAATGAGGCCCGGAAGAAAGTTAGCAATTTATTCTTTGTAGGTTATACGTTCCATAAATATTAAGTCACACGTGATACATTTCATATTCATTTGGTAACCTTTGAACCCAACCACAAAATTAGGTGTCTTTGCAAACAGCACAAAGCAAAATTTTGGTATTTGTGCAACAAAAAATATCACAGATACCCACACACAAATAAGACGGAACATTTTGGTCAGTATAATGCAACTTTACCTTCCTTCTGTCTATCGGTCAGGTGAATGTCCTACAAAGAGAGGGAGTATTAAATGTAATGAACTAGAGCCAAGTAGGAATAGTTCCATAAAAAAAGATAGCCATTGTTTAGTTAAATATTGATTAGTTTGGTTTGGTGCATGACGTCAAATGATGCTTCAAAATTGCCGTCTAGAGATGCAACCTTTCAGTCAATTTGTAATCATACCATTGGATTTGTAGTTGGCCGGTAGTATCATCTAGGATACACAGGTGCATTTTGGTAATATAAAGATAGTTGAAATCCGATAGTTTTGAAAAAAATTACATGAAAAAAGCGCTCTAAGGAGCGGAACTTGGCGAAAAGTCAGTAATATAAAATAACCGCCAAAGCCGCCATTTTGAATTTGATTTCAACAAAAATCCAGTCAGCCACAGGTCTTGCCATTACACATGTTTTCTGTAAATTGTAAATGAATCGGACAAAAAAAGAATACATGTACCTTTTCACCCCAGTCTATGAGTTTAAAAATGTTATCCATGACATCGAATATCCTTTCGAATGCATCGAATGGTGAATAGCCTCCACCCCAAAATCCTGAAACAGCTGTTAAATTAATTCAAATTTTTCACACTTAATATACCCAGTTCTTATATAGCGCTTTCCTTTCTTGATTCAGAAACTCAAAGCGCCTTAAATACCCAATATCATTAACCAGGCTACGGATCTGTTCATTCAAATACCACATCAACGGGCTGGTACGGATGGTACAGATGTGTGTAAAAGTTTTACATTTTGTTATCAAGTTGGATCCCGCTATATGTGCACGTACATGTAGGATAGTTGTGTGATAAGAAAATTTAATGTGAAGATTTTGATCTATTTACCAGAAAGAACATTTTGTGAGATTAACTTGTGCACACATGTTCAAATATCTTACCTTTCTCCTGTTGGGCGTTTTCAAGCTAATCAGAAAAAGATCGCTTCCTCTTGCTTGACACCCCATGGTCAGAATAGACAAGGGCGAAGACCATCAACCATACAATTGACACTTTCTTCATTCCTCTGAATGTTAGACAGATTTGTGTTCTAACTATTCTGCTTTGATATAAGATTATGAGTGTGTCAAATGAATTCGGCAGGTGCAAAAACTCAAAAACATTGATCTTTTATGACTTATTATAACCGTAACTTACATGTTTTTTTTCTACCAGTTTACCCATAAGCTACCTCGATGAACATTTTCATGCGGGCCTCGTCGATGTTTGCAATGCCAGGTGAAAAATTACAAACACTACTGAATTATGAAATCGGAGACTTGAATGACATAAAGTATTGTCTCGTTTGAGACAAGAAAAGACCGGACAGTTAAAAACATTGAAATATTTACACTAAAACAGGTATTTAAACAGGTATTTAAAACCTAATATGTACAAATTGGGATAATAGCAATAATAATGAAGGCAAACAAGTTAAAATATGTGACATAAAAGACATGCGATGTTAAAATACTAATGCTAATGTAATCTAAACAAATAGGTTTTAATAATTTCTTGAAAATTTGGAGACTCTGAGATGAGCGGATGGCAGACGTTAGAGCATTCCAGAGGTCTTGTGCAGCAAGGCAGAACGAAACGTTGCCAACTTTCTTTTTCGGCTTCGATGAAACTAGAGCTTTTGTATCGATCGAAGACCTCAGCTGGCGTCTCGGAGTGCAGTGCAGCAACACTGGAGCCAAAGAATTCAGGCACTTGTAAACAAGAACTCAACTCTTATGTGCACTGGCAGCCAATGAAGATCCTCCACAATACAGGTGTATAGTAAGATTTAAGTGCTAAAACCATATTAAAGCAATGGTAACTAAGGGAAACAAGTTACCTAGCAACCGTTAAAAGTGTTGGACATGATTTTAAGATCATTATTGCCAATTTTCATGCTTTTATCACTTTCTGAGCAATTCTACTGGCTAGTCACACTAATCGCCATAATATGATTTCACAAGTGTGGCCATTCGTTTTTGGATTTCCGCCCGATATGCACTAATTTTTGTTAAAAACAATATTATCAATATTATTAAAAAAAAGTGTTTTAAGTTCGCATAAATTCAGAAAAAGATGGTAATTAGTGAAGTTAGTTGGCATAAGGCAAAACTAGAAAATCTGCAACTTTTAATCTTGCACCCGACCCTCTTTGCCAACATCAGTTTCTATGACAAGATAATTATTTTTGATAAAATATGGTATGTTTGGAAAGGGGGTAAGTTAATCTTTCCAATGGTATATAATATAATACAATCAAATCAAAAATAACACATATATAGCCAATTGAAAAAAGTTTCCAAACTTTTGTTGACGAGTATGTTATACCATTTTATGTGGTTATCATGGTCAAGTGTGGGGTAAGTTGTAACACGTTACAACCTGCCCCCACTATTCTGTTGCATCTTGTCCCAATTGAAATTCGTCAACATATTGGCTCAACTGGAATCTTCCGGCGTTATACTCAGAAATAAGATGAGATGAAATTAAGACGCTGTTATCAGACACTTCTTGGTGGTATATCTGTCGCAGGCACGAACTACATGATGTCACGTTATTACTCCAGAAAGTTCGTGTTACAACTTCCCCGCGTTACAACTAGTCCCACACTCCCCTATTTACAGACACTGGGTAGACCTAGTGGCGTTTATGTCCTTCAATGTCAATAAGATCTAAGTGTGATTTCTTCCTCACAAGGCCGACTCGACTGTGAGGCTCTGCAGGATTTATGTACTTATGCATAGGGTTTATAATATTGGCGATCCATACTTCTTCTCTCTAGATCTGGTCTAGTAGACAAAATGTATTAAATTCACGAACTTTGTATCAATTAATAAGTTTATTTTCAATCTTCTCATAACGTCTAAAAAGTTATATTTCATGAAAAAAAGTAAAAAATACAATTGACATAGAACAATAAAACAGCAACATTATGTGAAACAGCAACATTATGTGAACTCCTTTATTATACATACTAGCTCTGTAACCCATGCTTCGCAGGTGTGCGCATATTGGCGAAATAAATCTCTTTCGACCACGTACGTCTAACTCACCGAGTAACTGTCCCATCGTCGTCATTGTTAGCATATGAAGTAAAAACATCCTTTAAATATCTGTATCTACGGCCTCGAAAAAATATTCCCGGCTGGAGTCTGTCTCGACTCAAATAACCCACAGAATTTCGGCATGTACATGAAATAAGGTATCTGTATTGCATATATTCGAAAGAACTATTGGCGGACACAGACATGCGCAGATGTGTGTCCGGCCCTAATTCGCTTTTGATAACTATCACCTAGCACCATGCACAATTTCACAATTTCTTCACAAAGTGCACAATTCTAACATTAATCTACATAGCTATATTTTCATCTTCAAAGCACTTCAGTATAAAACATCATGGCTCTAAATTAACCGCCAAATACGTTATACAATCTCACGTGACACACTGTTTACATTTCTATACAACACCACCTAGGAACAATGGAGAAAAGCAACAACCAAATCTTGAATGTTATAACAGAAAAGTTTCAAAATTCTAGACACACCAGTTTCTAACTATCTGAGTTCTGGTAATTCTCGTATCATCATTTTTTTATCATATCAGGTCGTCAACAACAGGGTTCAATTCATGATCATTTTCTTCAGAAACATGATACGAGAAACTAGAACTCAGATAGTAGAAAATACGCATATTTGGTACACTGAACATGATCCATACAGGTTGAGAATTCTCGAAGCTTTGGTAATTAAGTTCGAATCGCCGAATTAAATTTCACAGTTAGAAGCTGGTGTGTCTAGAATTTTGAAACTTTTATTTTGGTCTGAATCTTTATATGTCGTACAATCAAGATTTGGTTGTTGTTTTTCTCCAATGCCCCTAGGTGTCATTGCATAGAGATGTAAACAGTGTGTCACGTGAGATTGTATTACGTATTTGGCGGTTAATTTAGGGCAATGATGTTTTATACTGGAGTGCTTTGAATATGGAAGATAATCCTTTCGAATATATGCAATAAAGATATTTAAAAGATGTTTTTACTTAATAATTTAACAATGACGACGATAGGACAGTTACTCGGTGAGTTAGACGTGGTCGAGAGTTTTATTTTCGACAATATGAACGATCATTACAACGTATCTGTCGTGCAGAAAACAGCTGCATTTTGAATCAAACACGATGTAAGCGCGGTGGCTTGAATAAATGGACTCTGGGTTGATTCTGACACATGTTTATTGATGTAAACAAGGTAAACTGAAAATGACAAAACAACAAATATACTATGATTTAAAAATATTTACAATTAATCCATATATATAAGAAACCTTATGCTTTTATCGAACACAATAATACATTTCAAGGTAATATTGCGACTAAACTATATCCGGGCACCAATTCCTATCAAAGCAAATTCCG
>JAOXYC010217795.1:0-11062 GCA_028565715.1 Phoronis pallida
GAACTCGAAATGAATTGGGTCAATTTTCTTGGCAATGCAGTCGTTTGTTTACAAGTACATGGTGAATCATTACCTGCGCAGTTGTATTCTGCTACGTTATTGAATACTAAGTTGGTTGCTTATATTTCAGGCAACTACCTGTATCAGCAAGACTCATGTCAGATCATTGGGGAAGTGGTGCAGGAAGGGTGAGTTAACACAAATAGGTTTTTGAAGTTCATGGAAAAATTACACTGGGTCACTGTACTTATTATTAGGTCAAGTAAGGTAATTATCACTGATTATCAATTAAAGTGACTTAAAATGTCTTGAAATTCCACAAATGGATGTTCACCCCTTGTAATATATGTTGAGAATGCTACAAACCAGTTGTGGATAGATACAATCACTGAGGTACTTCAGTAGGTTGATGACATCGACAAGATAGACACTAAACACCCTCATTCTCGTCCGAGGTTGACCTTTCTTTTGATGAACTGCTTAGTCATGTCATAAACAGTACGACAAATCGAGGCAACAGCAAATACTACTTACTACTAATTCAAAGTCCAACATCTTATTCTTCAGTGTTTGGAATACATGAACAAAAACAGCATCTAAGGGAGTGAAGTGGGTAAAATTAATTCCTAAAATCATTCCAAATTACAATATAGTTCTGGTCACGTGGTAAGAAACGGGAAAGATTTAACTGAGGAATGAGGAAATGAAAAAAACCCTGGTCATCCTTGGATATGAGGGTGTTTCAAAATGAAAGCTTCTTGAACTGAATTACAAAACCCCTTGAGTAATAATATTTACTTGTGTCATTTCAGGGTGGTGGAAGTGGTGGCAGTGTCAGGTGAGTTAAGTGGGTGTTAACATGGTTTTACGCAACACAAATGGTACACACCTGGATGCATGTAAAATAACACCAATTTTTGGTATTCCCAATCTACAAGCCCATGGGCTTATACTGGGTGTCTACAATAACTAATTGAAAATACGGTCACACATGAACTTCCTTTGCTAACTGGATAATTTTAATGTTAACTGTTTAACCAAAATCATTAAATTTACAAGCTCTTCTATCATTTATAGTTTCATTCCAATGGAGATATTCTAATTGTGCCAAATTACACTAATATAAATTATAAACAAGGGTATCATATGTTTCGAAGATGTCCTTACACATTCAAAGTAATTTAAAAAGGAGAAGACCCAATACAAGCATTCTGAACCCATGAGTTTCCCATCATGAAATGTGCTCTCAACTTTGAATTATTTTATGAAACTTACAATTTTGTTTTCCAGAGATGCTGGTGGTGCATTTGGTAAGATGGAGGCTGCTCATGAGGAACAATACTTTAGGAGACTCGTAAGTTGACGGTCTTAAAGTTGTAGTCAACATAGGTTCCAATGGAATTTGTCATTGAATAAAGATAGTAGAACTCTCTATAGCATTATGTTGATTAGGTGCAGGTTCAATCTCAATCTCATAATGTTGAAGTTGGAAAAGTACTTGAAAGTTTGAGTTTGAGGAATGTTTAACTGAATTGAACCCAAATTGACGAAGATGAAACTAATTTAGTTTTATAGTGCTGATAACATCACCACTTTTGTTTTAATATAAATTTGCATTATGAATGCACTACCTAGTACCTACTGGTTGGTTAATTCATTAGTTTGCTCTACTGTTTACTTATCAAATTAAGTTAGGGTTTACTTTTGTCATAGCAAGCTAGGCAACTTGAGGAACTTAGAAAGCAAACCCTCCGTGACATTGTCCATGAGCATGAAATCGAGATTCAACGCCATGAGGTAGTGTGAGGTTATTGACTGGCTGGAAAGTGCCAGTTGCAGGGCTAATTATGGCACACAATGGCTGTTAGCTAAAGATGCAAATGTAGTGTGTGGGTTCTAACTGGATCTTGAATAAGAAGTCAGTTGGTACACTTTCAGGAGTAAAGGCTTACTATTGAAACGAACTATTGCGGCAAATTAAGACCACAAAGATTTATTTCTGTTTAAAGATCACTAACAACTTAAAACTGTGCTAAGATTAGAGCATTTACCCAGAATTTGATAAGAATCCAGATAATTCAAAGCAAATACGGGTGAACTCTCTTTTTAATTGACAGATAAACACAGATTTTAAGGGTATTTTGTTTGTTCCATATTGGCATCAGCAGAGCTATGCCTTTACCTTGGGATAATATTTAAGCTTTTGTGGTTGAAGTTGTCTGGTATATTTTGGCAAAGTCAAATCTGAACAGACACTATTCAATGAGAAATTTAGAATCCACACACTTTGCATTTCCAACATGTTGGTGCACTATTCGCAAGTTCATGGCTTCTTACAAAGCAGTGGCTATTTGCATCAAATCAGCACGTTGTCATGTTTTTGCAAATCTTGCACTGCGTGTCCTGTACCAGTATGCTTTGCAATAATTTTGTATTCGCATTGTTTTTGCCTACAGGAAGCCGAAAAGATGAAAGAGTATGCAAAACATTTAAAAAATGAAATTAAAGAACACGAGGTAAGTATTGGGGTGCATGCTGGGAATTTTGTACCACGTTTGTAATTGAACGGTTGAACAGAATGATATCTTGTTTGTAAATGAACCACCTTCAGATGTGTTGATGATGTATATTTTCAATAAAAAGTAATATATGAACCCAACTTTCCATCCATTAGAACTCTAAAGTTAATCATTTAATGTATGAATCTGCTGGCCAAATTAAATAATAATTTAGAAGACAAAAAAAAAATTGAATCTCAACTAAAAAGCATCATGATCAATAAAATCTCATTTTTGTTTCAATCACCTCTTCAGCAGGGAGAGTTGGTGTTATTAATCAACATATTTTACTATTTTGGGAAATTTATATTTTCCACCTGAGGTAATTTGTAGGCATCATTTACTTCTAGTTTATAGTGTATTGCCTGTATTGTATAGAGGTCATTGGTCAACATGAATGTATTGAATTCATATCCACTTTCAGGACAGGAGTGCCCTTAAAGTGTTAATATTACGTTCAAACCATGTCGGTTTAAACTTTCAAATACGTTCCCAATAAAATATAAACCCAAAAATGTCCAAATCACCGATCTCACATAATAAGACGCATCATTACGTGCTAAGATTGGTGGCCAACAATGACGTATATTTGTGAATATCTCTGTACATACTAAAAAATTCATTCTCACACATACGTCACAACCCATTGTTAAGATTAGAGCAAACTCCGTTTTTTGGTTGTTCCAATTTTTTATTTCTATTTGCCGTTTTCCAAGCACTATTCGATGAACTAAGTTATTACAGTTATTTGAATGTGGAAACTAGCGAAAATAAACAAACGGGTAAATATCTACACTTTAATGAATTACTGTACTAACAATTTCCATTTCCACATTTCAGGAAGCCATTGAAAGGCACAAGAAAAAGTTAGAGGAACTTCATGGGAATCCAGAAAAATCTGGATCAGATACGGATTAATACCAGTATACTTAGAACTTTCTAGCAAGTGTGAGATTTCTTACTAAGCTATTCATTATCATACAAGAGGGTGGTTTACAGGAATTTTTGGGGAAAAGATGGTCAGAAACTGGAGTTGTGTCAGTATTTTGAGGAAGTTAATTAAAAATAATTTTTGAAATTTATAAATCGGTGGTTATGATAACAGTGTTAATGTTTTGACTTATACTCAATCCTTGTCAAGATTCGAACATCATTGATGTTTACTAAAAAGAAGACAGTGTGTATTATTGTATTCTCAATTTGGAAACAGTTCCGATGTTGAAAATCAAAGTGTGTAGTTCAGAAAATGCTGTGTTCAGAGTGTCACTTCACAAATCATATTCACAGTGCTAAATTAGTTTTGTTTGTGATCAGATTTATTACGAGAAAATAATATAGATCATGTAACTAAAGCCAAACAGTGTCTATTTATTATTATTTGTATTACAAGTTTTAATCTAAATTTCTGTGCTAAGTAATCAACATTTCCAATGATTATTTGATCAGAAGCAGCTGTCAACATGAATAATTTTCTAAATTAATAAAAGGACTCCTGTGACTTTAAAGGCTGCTAAAAATAACACAATGTAGGCAAACAAAGTCCTTAAAATGCATGGTGAGCACTGGTGCCCACAGGCTTTCTGGGCACCAACAAGAGGGCACTACCTGTCGGATTTAAAAATGAAAAGACCTCAATATTAAATGGGGAGATTACAGAATATGTCCAAATTTGCACAAAAAATCACGTGAGGTTTGATTTAGACCTTTAAAAATCAAGAGATGTCGGTATAAGAAAATTGTTTTTTATTATTTGCAGCATGGCAATCTTCGTACAACATTTGTACACATCAACACTAACACATACTTGTAGATAACCGTTGTACTTTGTTCACATACACAGTAGGTGATTGTGAGTGTCTCTCAGGACTGACTGATAGCCCTGACTGCCTGTCTGGTGTAGTTATTCTACTATTCATTGGTGTTTGTAAAGAACTCTTGTAAACACTTAGTGCAGCTCCACGCTCTTGGCCAGGACTTAATGATGCCACTCTTTGGGTTTCTAGCATAATAATATCGTTTTTAGGAACAAGATTGTAGTAACTTAAACCTATAAACATAAGTGAGAGTATTTTAGACCCCAAAGCCATCAAGACTAAGTTCCTCCCGATGAGTGAGTTGTCGTATATGTAGCATGAGCCCTGTTCACCACATATATCTTGTCTCAAGTTACAGGATATGTCTAGAATAGCTCCGAATATAATGGGAGCTGGAATTGTGCCACAGCAGCGAATGATGATCCACTGGATACCGAGTGCTAGAGACTTCTGTTCATCTGGCAAGCACCTGTGGTAAGAATTAAATATAAAATGTAAAGTCATGATAAAGTTTGCCATCTGAAAATGTATTTATTGCTGTGTTATCTTTGATAGGGTTAAGCTTCGAGCTTGGTCACAGAGATAAAGTGATTCTTACAATGAATGGGAAGTAATACAAACTCTTATTGGATGAGTTTTTGAAAAGTCATAGAACGAGCCTTTGGTGAGTTCTATGATTTTTCAAAAACTAATCCAATAAAAGTTTATTACTTCCCATGAATTTAAGAATCATTTTATCACATAACATCGCTAAATTTGGGGAAAATGTGAGAGTGATTATTATTAATATTATGCACGTGTCGTGCACAATGCTTTTCACGTAATTCAGTACTTGTGTACTCTGCTAAGTCATATAACAAAGTATCAAACTCATAATACAAAGTATATTTGTTTGTTATATGAATTTAAATATAAGGGTAGTTAAGTGATAAAAGACAGTTATGAGTTATTCAAAATGGGTCATTTATTATGACAAAAAGAATATGTTGGTCAATCTGCAAGGAGGGCACAAGAAGAACCACCAAAATGTCAGTATGTAAATAGTGGAATCGGCCAATAAATGTATTTTTTGTGCAAACATTTTTCTACAAGAACAACTGGACACCTCTCTATTATTTCTGACATACCTCCCCACATTAATAAATTACAAAACATTTAAAAAAAATTTGGAATTGAATCCCTTATTCATAATGTGATTTAATACTTGTTTTTAGCATCATTTTTTGTTTTTGAAATTTCAAAAAAGCACCCACCTTTCACCAGCGACCTGTTGTACCAGTCCCCCTATCACAGCCATGATCAACGGAAACAACAACAATGCATATATAATTTGAGAGCTAATATTTCGAAACCATCTCAGTTCCATCCTATAATACTAGCTCTCAAATTATGTACATGTTGTTGTTTTTATTGATCATGGCAGGGACTGATGCAACAGGTCGATGGTAAAAGGTGGGTCCTTTTTCGAAAGACAGTTGAGAACAAATATAAAATTGTGTTTAACGAAACATGCATGAAAGAAGGACCTTAACCGAAATATACCTTAATGTGACTGTGAGTGCAGCTATACCAGTACAGCAAGTAAAGAATATTAGACATCCTAAGATAGGTAGAAAGGCTGGGAGTAATGTACAGTCTGACTCACACTTGCCTCCCATTGCACTATAGGAAGACGTTTTAGTGTTGACATGGTTGTCAATACATGAGCAGTTGTGATAATACTGAAACAGAAAGGAAAATTCAATTTGGCACTGAATATTTCATTTCAAGTCAAATATTGTGATTCCTCCTGGAATTAAACGAGAGATTTCATTATTCCACTTTGACCAATGTTTCTCGCAAAATTTTAATGCAATTATTTTCATGTACTTTTGTGACAATTAAAATATGCAACAAGTAGATTTAAATTTTTAACAATACATAGCAAAATGGAGATGAAAATCACATTTCTCATGCAGGTCATTCTGCATTGTAAAATATTTGATTAAATAAAAATGACTTTCAACACTGAAAACTAGAACGACCATAATTACCTCGCTTAAATGCTCAAAATAAGCATGCTACTCGTAAACTGTGTCAAGTTGCTAGAAATCGGTACAAGAAATGCCTGTTTTTTCTTTTAAAAGTACTCCTTGAAATGAGTGTGGCAAACCAAACTCGCTGGTTTAAAAAACAACAAACTTGTGCTAAGTCATATGTTAACCGACTGTGACTGCCTTTAATTATATTGAGGTAATTTATTGTAATTAAAAAAAATGAAATAATTTGTTACCACTTTCCCTTTGACTTTACGAGAAGTGAGACATCCTGCATAGCAGGGTGAGAAGTACATAAGTCCATCTTCTCCACACAATGGCTCGTATGTTTCTGTTGTACAATGACAGTCAGTGTTGCAAAGTGAAGTCTGATCTAGTAAAGCTATTTCTCCCAAATCTTGGCTTCTACAAAAATCAAAATATGTTCTAAAGAAAACTGTTTTAAAGTTTCTGTCATACCTCATTTGAATTAAATTCTACATCAATAATTAATTTTATTTATTACCTATTTCTTGGGGTGGCCCTTTCAGTGCCAGGCACTGGTCTCTCTTTAGAAAATATAGCCACTAACCCATTAGTGAGAATTTTTTGGAAGACCAACAATCCCCAATAAATGTAACATTCCTCCCAGATCTTTTAAAGCACTCTAGACTGCTAAAATCGATCAATTTGAGTATTCAGAAACTGCTAAATTTGTTATCGATTGGTGC
This sequence comes from Phoronis pallida, assembly GCA_028565715.1. NCBI lineage: Eukaryota > Metazoa > Phoronida > Phoronidae > Phoronis > Phoronis pallida. Next base: position 7,119 of record JAOXYC010217795.1, read on the forward strand.
TATGACTTCTTTAAAGTCGATTTTGTAAGTTTCGGAATTTTGTGAATAAAAATAACCACTTTTCTTTGCACATAAAGATTTCATAAAATAAGACTCAAAGCATGACATTTTGAATCAGAATCGAACAATACAACTTGCGCATGTTTACGTGCAATGAAATGCGAATGATTGTTCTTTCTTTTTTGCCGTGATATTTGCTGTAACTAGGTTAAATTTGTTGTAGCAGCAAATTGTGTATCGGTTTGTTTCACTTCAAATTGCGTCACTTAGTTTGATGTCAAATTCTATGAGTTGGGCAAACAGAGCGATATTTATGATTGCAATGCGTGAAAAAGACCGATTTTGATCGATAAAGTGGTCTAGCGGGCTTTTAAGTTTTACATTGCTTCTTACAAATGTGAAATAATCAACTTTTTAGTTGAATGAGGTCCATTGCATTGGATTTTTGTTACAAATTGCATCCTTGAATTCATTTGAACAAATATAAGACGAATTACAAAAAGATAACTGAGATCAAGTGTAAGGCATTACGTAACTAACTGGATAAAGAATGCAGGTAGTAACAATAATTGGCTACAAAAAAATTATCAAATTGTGTCCAAGAAATGGATGAAATTATTGTATTTCGATAATTGATAATTGTACATTCGTAAGTAGCAATAGAGTTGCCAAGCCTGTTTAAAGCCAAAGAGTAGAGTATTTTGAGGCTTGAAAGCGTAATTTTGACTTTCAAAAATAAAAACAAAAACAAGAATATTTGTGAATAGTCTAGTGCTCGGACGATTGTTGGAACGATCGAGTAATCGGACGTTCAGCCAAATATCACCGCAGCTCGATCATGAAAAAAAATAATCGATCATCCGCGATAATCAGGTTCAGTTTCGCAAATCGTTCATGGCAAACGAATTGATCGTTGTTTTCAATCATCCCCGCTCAAAATAGCCATCAATAAAGAGTTAAAATTCGTCAAGACCTCGCGCAACTCTGACTCGCTATTTTAGAACCAGTATTTTTGTGACCCGACGTTACCAGTAAAAATGCGTAAAAGTTGTATTTCATTTGTCCAAAAAGCGTATTGCGTGATCCTGAAATATTTGGCGTAATCCAAGCAGTAAAATCGTACACAATTACGCTTTTGCGTAACACTTGGCATCTCTGTAGCAATGTATGAGTCTTAACATATTCTGCCGGAAGACCCTCCAACAAATCCTTACCTATTACTATTATAAGCGGTGGACACCCCAGCAAATGGTAAAGAGTCGCACTGTATAAACAGACAGAGAGTGCTGAGAAGAGCGAGCGACACACACAGTAGACCCATGCGTAGTATAGCCCTACTTTTCATCTTCATCTTCATAATGATGATACCACCCAGAACTGTCCCTATGCCACCGAATGGCACGCCTATCATTCCTGTAATATCGGAGGGTAAATTTTCTCATTTCTGAATTATCGGAGGGTAAATTATCTCATTCATGTAATATCGGAGGGTAAATTCTCTAATACTTTGAACAGGCCACCGTAAGCAAAAATTCTCTTGTACTTCGTTAATACAAGGAAGTTTTTGGAAAACAATAGTTCACACACCAAAGGCAGCTAGCAGACAAAGTTTTGAACTTTTGAGTGCTGTTTGAAAATAATTGATTAATCTGACGAGGATTTTTTAAACTAGCCAATGGTCATTTTTTTAATAATACTAAAGTATTTTTGATTTCATTCAAAGATTTAAAATTTTTTTTAAACATTTTTGAAAAATATAAAGCTAGAGAGAGTAACATGATAAAAATCAGTTTTTCAGCAGATCATTTTTTAATCAATTTCTATAGTGACAACACGACTAAAGTACCAAGCCTCATTTCATGCTTTTTTCAACTTTACTGTTGTCATTATTATTATCATAATTACCAATATAGTAAGATGCCCAGTTAGCTGATACGTGGAACTGGGATTCTATGAACTTGGGTGTAAACACTGTGAACCCTCCAATAACTAGACCTGAAAAATTAGAAAAAATGGTTATCCATCATTTCCGCACTAATTGAAAATAAGCAAGACAGGGGTTAGTGTATAACAATTTTACTGAAGAGCTGTTCAAAGTAACTGACTTGCGAAGTTAAAGCGAACTAAAGTAAAAATGATAAACAAAATTTTTAATAAAATTCTGTCATGACTTGTCAATGTAAAATTATAAATACTTAACATTCAAATTAATTCACTCTAGCTAAAGGAGACGTGAATGCACGTTCACTTCTGAAAATATGTGGACAAATAGTGGCGCCCTCTAGATTGTGTAATTGAAAGAATAGAGATCAGTTTTTCTGCTGTTTATTTGGCGTCAAATTCTGGGAAATCCACGGGCCTCGATGCAAGCTTACTACAGTTGTGCCAATGTGTGTATATGCCGATACCAGGAAGTTTAAGAACTTTGCGAAGTATCCGTGGATGAAAGGAATATCATTCCACAAGTTACCTTACCTGAGTTTGTCCACATAAACAGACAACTTTCCAGAAGTGAACGCACATTCGCGTTTCGATCCTTTCGCTAGAGTGAATTAATTCGAATGTTGAGTATTGCATATGACTGTGCACTTTTGTAGAATGGCTAATTATTATCTTTAAAGGGCAATACCAGCGTATTGTATGTTTTCTGGGATGATCAACTGTGTTATAGTTGAATATTTTTTTCCAATTCTGTTGCCCTTTGATTATTTGCTGTGATAGATATTATTAGAAATTCCCTTGTTCATAAAGTACATAAACAAACTGAGAGATTATTTGACAAAAGTACAGTATCGCATACCGTGATGATGTGTGAACAAAGCGATAGAATGGGCACTAAGCCCAATTACATTTCTTGATAAGCACCCATGCTCGGCTTAGCACCCGTCCCATGTTTTTGGCGTTTCCCAGAATAGCGGCACTTTGCGCTAACCCACGTCCAGTAATTCTTCTGTGTATTTAGTAACAAAATATGAAACGTCTGACCTCACACGTTTCATGAAGAGTGCATACAATTTTTGTAGTTAATATTTTTTGTGCCTTTTTTCAAAACTAAAAAGAGTTTGGATCATTGTTATAACACAGTAGACCTTTCAATAAAACAATATGGTAGTATTAATTGGTGAATTAATTTTTTATGAATATTTTTATCATCAAGGAAAGTGAACAATTAGTAAAAACAAAATTTGTTTTACATCCTTATTAAAAAGCTAAGGAGCTTTCACATTGCTAATTATTATGTCTACAGTGATAGAAGAAAGAACATACATAATCATATATGTTGGCCATGCAGTCTGTAATAAGAATATATTATACACTAATGGGATTAAATAAATGTGGTCAATTCCACATGGGACAATATCTATTTGTATTCTGTGTTCATTACATCAACTTCGATCTATACAAGCAAGATAATAACTATGCAAAAAACAGGATTAATTTATTGACTTGTCGGTAATGCTTTTGTTAGCTCAATGATCTAGTGTATTGGTTAGCTTAAAAGTAAAAAATGCCTGGTGTTTTGATGTCTTTATGGTTTTGGATAAAGTTCATCGGAACCCTGCTGAAAACATGTTTTTGTGCAACACAACATCATCAACATACATATGACTTAAATTCAAATTCATTTAGAAATGTTTCTAAAATTCTTTATCAAAAATTACCTTCGACGGCAGCTGCAACATTGATGAACATGAACACTCGATTTGTGAGAATGACCTTGAGTGACCTTCCCACATCAAGGAACGATGCCTTTATCCTCACAGAAACTATAGAGGTATCCACTATTTGAAGTTTGGCTTCTTGAATGATGGCAAAATCTGCAAATCATGCAAAAAACATTTGAATAAGTATTCACTCACTGCAGTGCAAGATCATCATTCCAAATAGCTCCTGTTAAAACAAACAGAGCAATGTCTAGTCTAATATATTATGGTGCTGCACAT
>JAOXYC010217906.1:0-11055 GCA_028565715.1 Phoronis pallida
AAATCGAGAACTGGTTACGTAAACACGACGTGAGCTGATTGCACATACCTTCTCCCATAAGCCTTCAGTAGCGGATTGGGTGGAAGACCGTTAAGCTGGAATGATACTCGCCTTCCGCTAGGGGTCGTGCATTGTTCTTGCTGAGAGTCACGTGATGTGCTATCTCGTCTGCTGTGGTCATCCGGGTTACCTGTAATCACAAGGCGTCGATATGTCATCATCACAAATCATCTTAAACTTATGTGTCTTACTAGTGCAGACTGGCGTACATTGTAAATAAGAGATCACTTTCGTCGTTGTGCACATTTGTACGCGATGTGCTAAATATCAATCACTACGTACATATTGTTGTTGTTGTTGTTGTTAAAAAATTTGTTTTTTAATCATCAAACATATATACAAATTAAGAATAATATAAGAATACATATTTGACGAGGTGGCCAACAAAGATTAAAAATCGCAAAAAAAAAATACCCGACTAGGTGAGCTTTAGTAAAACATTGTGGAAACTTAAAGGGGGTCACAGTTCTGTCAACAACAGCAAAACCCAAGCACTTCAATGCACCAAAGTTGCCTTTTTATAATCTCAAATGGCTCAGAACATGTCTGACTTCAACACTGAAAACTAGAGCGTTCATAATTACCTAATTTAAAAGATCAAAATAAGCATGCCACTCTTAAACTGTGTCAAGTTGCTAGAAGAATCCGGGTAAGAAATGCCTGTTTTTTTCTTTTGAAAACAAAAGTACACATTGAAATGAGTGTGTCGAGCCAAAAACTTGCAAATTAACTTTAAAAAACAACAAACTTGTGCTAAGTCGTCAGTAAACCGACTGTGACTGCCTTTAAATACTAAATGGGCATCGTTAATCATGTGATGTTGAATTTCAATCAACTTCCAAGATTTATGTCGCTGACAAGATAAATCAAACACCAAGGCCTACTGACATTTGTCATACTTCACCAAACCGAGGCTCTTAAAAAATTTGCATCCTTATCAGGGTGATTTTAATCAATTATAACTGATTAACAATAATAGTAGTTAGTCACTTTTGAATAACCCTGTATATTTTGCATTACATCGTGTTGCTGTTATTTCCTGTTAGCCAAACATAACTAAACCGTGATGATCAATTATGCACCATTTTCAGTCGAATAAGTTACAAGGACTTATAAGCAACAGCGGAAGACCAGCATATATATTAAAACTGTATGACGATGATCAGGGTATGTTTACTTCAGTAACCTGTATCAGGTATGCGGTGAAATCAATAAAAGGTTCAGTGTTATCTAGAGTCAATACCATGGGTAACGAAAAAATACACCCTTAATTTAAACTGGTGTTTTTCCTACAATTCTTGGACTAAATGTTTATTGGATTTTCAAATCTGATTTATAAGGTATTAAAACTATTATATGAAAATCTCCACTTAAAACCCAGCTTTCCAAGAAGACAATATTTCTCGTAAATGTAATATTGTTCATATTATATTTGTCAGTTTTCCTAAACAGTTGGAAAAGAAAGTGATAGCTTCTTTTTAAGGGGCAATTCATTCCGTTATATGCGTCCCTGTCCCAATGGCACCACTTTTATATAAAACAAGCTCATTAGCGTGATGATATCCCAATACAACCGAAGTCGATAAAATAATCATTTAGAAGTGTGTTCAAATTCCCAAGCTGTGCAAGTTACACGATTTTTCACCTTGTTTCATGCATTTTTCATCGGGGCATTGATCGACGTGTTATTATCACGTTTCACAACAGTAAACATGCATGCAACCCAGTGTTAGAGTTAACAAATGAGACTTGATCTAAAAAAAACTATTGTTCCAGTTTTTTAACTGAATTCCATGAAAATTCATGAAATGAGAATATTTTGAAAACATTCAAGTACAGTACCGTGCCGAAAAGGCTAACAAACGGCTGAAAAATCAACCTTTCTTGATCTTCAGGATATTTCAAAACTTTATTTTGTAACGCCAAATAGCAAAACATCTCAAAGACGCCTCCTAGAGGTGAAAAACACTTAGGGTAAACAATTCTCACATTTTCACCGTCTGGAAGTATCCGGTCAGGATTTTAATATGTGAATGTGAATGAGGAAAAATAGTTGACGACACCAACACTCTACCTACCGTTGATATGTCTGGAGTTATGTCGCGAACTTTGTCCGTTCAACTCCACCTTGTCTGTCCGTTCGTCCCGATCATTGTACTCACTGGAATTAAAATCATCCATTAGATATATGAATTTCAGCAGCAGGCAAGTAAAATATCGAAGACATGTCTACACGGAATTCATCGCATTGAGGGATGTGTCGCTATTTTTAAGGAACCCGCTCAAACCGCATATTACAGGGTGCCCAAAAATCAATTAAAAGTTGCGGTATAAGTAAGACATAAAAAAAATCGACTTTCACCAACGTTCTGCTTAGAACTGTGACCAGATAAAAAAATGATGATTTTTTTATCAAACCGCAGTTGTAGCTTCCATCCTTAGTTGTCGATTTTTGTATTTACACTATGCTTGCTTACCGAACTTACACTCTGAACCAAGTCGGATTTTGTATAAAACGTCGCTTTTCATTTGACCACACACAAAGTATATTTACATGTCATAACTTTTCTTTTTGCTAGTCCGTGAAGTGAGTGATGCGTTAACAAGCTAGATACACATTACCTGACCAAGGCAATTAATTTGTTTATTTAAGCATTGAACAAGCGTATAGTAATTATAGATAAGAATGACACGGACTAGTTTACAATGTTTACTGATCTTATCAGTGACTGTCTAATTTGATTACATAACCCATACCTTATATGACAGTTGTGGGTCCTAGAGTAAAAGGGAATACGATTATATGGGAATGATGTTTCATGCAGTAGTTCATCAAATATACCGTATTGGCGCCCATTTAGGTTCATGTGCCTATACAGGCCCAACAGGGACTTTCACGACTTTTGCCTACCCAGATTGGTATAGGCACAGTACACGCGCTGCATGCGCCTATAAATGTGCGCCAATACAGTAGTTCCATAATAGGATTTAAAAAATAATGAAGTTGAAGAAATAAGTGAAGACGCAAATGTTCATGCTGTAACGTTTCGGATTTATTCATTAATCAATCATCAGATGAGTAGATACAGTACAAAACAGGAAAACAATTTCAAAATCTAGACACATATGTCACATCAAAATCCATGTGTACACTGTTTGCTGGCTCAAATATAAATGCAATGACTACCACAGGTACAAAGTTTTGTACTGTATCTACTCATTTGATGATGGATTTATGAATAAATCCGAAACGTTATACCATGAACATTTGCGTCTTCACTTATTTCTTCAGTTTCATTATTTATTTATGGCCAAAAAACTAATATGATCAAAGGATTAAAAAAGGTTTCTCACTCCCTCTCGTACGATGATTGATGATGATGGTGACCTCCTGAGGATGACGTTTCGGCCAGCAATTTCTCGCTCTGACTTTGGTTACTTGCTGTATTTGCGTTGAAACTGTCGTACTGTGGCCGGTGTGACTTATACTGCGGGAGATGTTCAGACTTGTTGAAAACTTGAGCAGATTGCCTGGAAATTCAAAAAGAACAATTAATACAATATTATAATCAGTGTTCTTATATGTATTAAGTAAGTAAGTAAATTATTTATTATAGTGACATTTGTTATCATTACAAAAAAGTTTAACAATGGCAAATCAACAAAACACCCAGCTCTGTCTAGGGCTTATACTGAGTCACTTCAAATCACATTTCAAATATTGTAGACAAAAATACGTAATTGTAAGCAGTTGAACAGTTTGTGAATCATACATAAAATTCTTACGAACTTTAAATGCATTCTTAATAAACCAGGCGGTACGTTTAATAACATGTTTGCTTAATTGTTTATAACTTCTTTGTTTAAAAATAATTAAAATGTCCACTCTGGAGCTGATGTAAAGATATTAAAACTATTAAAATCCCTAGCTTTCGAACTTTATTCCTCAACAGAAGGATAGTACACCACAGAATGAACATAAGTAATTTTAATGTATTTTATGATTTTAACGCTGGCGATCGGCCATTTTATTACTACCGGGGATTTCCGAAAGAGCGCCCTGGGCGCTCTTTTGGAAAACATGGGCGCTCTTTCGGAAACACAAACTACACGCAATACTCAAAATTCTAGTATTAGGCGGTAGGAGTGCGCGCAAATGCGTTTAGAAGACTTATTACATACTGTTCTATGATGAAACATTATGTGGTCCTTTATTAACGACATTACACAGTCGATTTGAAAAACTCTACTTGCATGGCTATGCTACTTTATTATCGTTGGCGACCTCACTTCAACTAAGGGTCTCAACATCTTCTAAACTAGAGTCAAAGTTGACGTACGGTCCTGCCATTACCCCAAATAGAAAAATAATCATTTTCAAAACAATTTGACCAGTACAGCGTTTGGACTTTTTGATGCATGGGCGCTCTTTCGGAAACGACCTGAAATTTAAAAAAATGTGATTTGGCCCAAGAAAGAGCGCCCATGGGCGGTCTTTCGGAAATTTGGGCGCTCTTTCAGGGGGGCGCTCTTTCGGAAATCCCCGGTATGGATTTCTTTGCTTTAATTAGTCAGAATACTGTATTTTAATTATTGTAAAGCAGATATGTACTGCGCCCTATAAATAACTGGTTTTATTTATTATTCTTTTGGTCAGCGAGGAACTTGGATACTATGCTTTAAATAACAATCGATGTCAGACATTGGTTATTTACAGTCTGTTAGCCAGACTCTCCCCCAGTCTTTAGATAATGTCACCAAGTGACGTCACGTTTTTTGTCATGACTGATTGAATCGTCTTGGTTTGGCAATCGCTGAATTTTTGAATTTTGAATTTGAAACATTTATTTCAGAAAATAACAAAATACATATACACATAAGGAAAATTATAAGAAATAATACTATCTGAGGAGACCTCCAGAAGGTTTTTTTAAAAAACCGCTGAGGAGGAGGCCACCAATATAAATAATAGATATCCTTAATGAAATTATTTAATATTTACAATTTAAAAGAAAACAAAAACTAACAAAACATCGACAATGATAAAGTATAAGCACAGGAACATTACGAACACATATCGCTGGAGGTGACCGCGCGTTGTTTCATTCCGTTGTTCCTGCAAGCGGGTTGTAGTTCAGTCTAAGTGTTTATAATTGCCTGTCTTGGTGAGCTGATTTTCATTGAATCGCCATGACATTCAACAAGTTGAACATCTTTAAGTTTCGTCCGCTTTCGTGCCTTCTCAGGCAACATTTTAAACTCAAATGCAACAACCAAAAATGTACTTCATATATACGTGTGTAAGTAAATGTCATCTAATTTAATTTCCAAGTTGATTAACAATACAAATTATCAAAGACGAAAATAAATGCCGAGTTCAAGTTCAAATAACGACGTTTTCTGTCATCATCGGATTTCGGTCAACTTTTTGCTGACAACTTGGTCCAAATTAAGTATTTTTACGAACAAAGGTTCCTTCAAATGTTTAAATGTGACATGTTGCCAACAATACGTTGAACATGATGAACATTTTTGGATAACTCCGGCTGGGTAGCTCAGTTGGTTAGAGCTACCGACCGGCAATCGGGAGACCTGGGTTCGATTCCCAGTCCAGTTAGGATTGTTTCTGTCTTTTCAAATTCAACATTTTTGGATAAATACGTTTCAGTTGTGTGCTTTCACACTTGAGACACTTACATATCAAAATATATTAACACTGGAGTTGGTACCATCCACTATTATATATATCTGTAGGGCGTACACAGTATGATAGGATGCAAGATGATTGATTATTCTATGTACTGTACAGAAATAGATATTGACCCAGTCCGTGCACATTATGACATGAAATCAATGATCCCAGATGAACACGGTACGAGGCTAGATTAATCCAACTCGTGACTTCCCCCAAAGAAAAAAACAACCCCTTTAGATTTTAATCGGTTTTAAACAAAAATTGTATTTTACATGTTTTTTAAAGCTACTATCATGTTGAACCAACTCACAACAGATTTTTCCCCTTTGCATACTCTACAGTTCTTCCGAGTTTACGTCTAAAATGTTTGCCTGAAACCATATGTCGTCGTTTAAACCAATAATTAATTTTTCCTTGTTGTCGATATTATGAGACTTTCACAAAACTCTGCACGTTTTTGGAAGTTCAATGGACGCTGGTGTTCTTGGGGCAAATGACGGATATTGAGTCAGATCTATGCCGTACAAAATGTAACACAGCATCGCTTGTGGTTTGTCGTTGTATACATATATTATATATGTCATTTGGAGTTGTTTTCGATATGTGACTATCAGACAGTCAGATATTGGACATTGCTTTTCACACCATTTTTCGGCGTGAAAATACGCAGCGTCAAAAAAGGCCTTGGTGCTTGCACAAAAATACTAACACTGTCCGTTCCGATGCTTACAAGTTACACTAAATAACGTCATGATACTGCGAATCTTTTCGCCACTCTTCATGTATCTATATATGTAAACCTGCATTTTTACATAATGAATTTCACAATACTCGTCATTAGAAAATGTCATCCCTCAAGGGTCGATGTCATTTTACCCCCCGTCGTTTCACCACGCGTTTTTCTTAGTACGTGCACAGTTTTGTTCATAACATCAACTATTGAAATTGAGTGTACAAAACTGGAACTAACTGAAAACTCACATGTACATTTGAAGCCGTCGCTTTCTTTCACATAAACATAACGATGGCGTTTCGGTCGCCTTTGCCGCCACGTCTCCGAGTTAAAGCCAGCTTGTTGATAAAACTTACTTTCTTCACAGTCATGTAGGGATATAAGAAATGGCAACACTGCGCACAGATATTCATTTATCTATCTTACAAAGTATTGATTCGGCAAAGCTAACAAAATTGATCGGGTAGAAGTCTCACGTTATAAATTATAGAATATCACTTGAGTTTTTTCTTGGGAATATTTGTCAAACGTCAGAAAAGTTAATAAAATGCGCATGATTTTTGGCCTTCTTCCAAGAATCATTGACATATATGTGCATTGAAAAATTTCTCGATGACGCATTTTATCTTGTTGCATTGGAATTGGTAATCTCTGAGAATGCCAACCGGATATTGAACAATACCGTGCTATATTTCTCTTCGAAGTCACTCAGAGGGTAAATGGTTCATTGTAAGGATATTTCCTAGCTGCACGCATAACTTCGGACCATGGGGTATTTTTAGTCTGACAGCATGACGGCTCTATACGTACAGGAATTTCAGCTGCTCACTTTTTATCACACTGAACATAATTAATTGGTGTAGATTATTAATTGAACATAATAATTATTCAAAAATCTGAAAAGCGACTACATTACTTATTTTTTGTCATCGTTTTTTTGTTTTTTAGTGATACTTTTATGTTTTTTACATTAATGGTTTATATAGTCACCAAAAAAATTTCCTGCAAAAATCCTTATAGAAATTTTTACGCCATTAATGGTTAATATAGTCACCAAAAAAAATTTCCTGCAAAAATCCTTATAGAAATTTGTACGCGAACTTGTGACATCATCGCAAAACAGAGTTAGTGATTTATTGTTTGGAACTAAAATTTTGAAATTATTTGAGAAAACGTAACTTTTTGGAGTGACAATTTAAACTCCTCCGTGGCAACAGGTTTCGCGACAAAATCTCAGACAATGACGTATTGAATGCATAGTACTGGAGGTGACGTATGGCGCACCCTATCGGCGACAGAATGGATGAAATAAATTCTTGGCTCAAAATGATTATGAAAATGTGTCTTCTCAGCTATAATCATCATTTGTTAAAGTACACGGTATCTCTTTATTATAATATTTTTTAATTAGCGAGCTTTTACTTTAGTAATGCATTATACCGCGGAAGTAATCACGTAAAATTTCGTATGGGATTTCCGATTACGTTTCCTGTTATGTAGCCCATTAGCGCACTACTTAGCTTGTGCACACCTGTATACAGACCATAAACTGTTATAAACTGTTATTATTTTGAGAACTAACTAAGGAGATAGGATAAAATTAGACGAATTTTATCATGATAATAATAATGTCGGTATTTAAATACCGGTTTATTGCAAAGCGGTTTACAATAATGGATCTTTAAAGATACTGTCTCCTCGTTGGTGAGGATCTGGGGTCAAAATTCAGATCAACTAAAAAATTTTGTGTATGAGCCCTTTGATGAAAATAATTAACCTGCATCATAGTCAAAAAATTCAAAAAAATTGGTTAAGGGGTAAAAAAAAACCTTCTCGTACGAGAGGGTTTTCGAAAATGACACTTTTGTAGGATAAAATCTCAAATTTACCCCTTTACCGATATTTTCGAATTTTTTTACTATGATGCAGGTTAATTTTATTCATCAAAGGACTCGTACACACAATTTCTAGTTAATTTTAATATTGACCCCATATCCTCACCAAAAAGGAGACAGTATCTTTAAAAGCGAGCATAGGGCGGTGAAACACATCTTATTCAGAAAATGTTCTAGGTCTACACGGATTCGAACCGGCAGCATCCAGTAGAAAGTGTAGTTGAGGATTATGCGGGCGATCTAACCCACTCGGCCATTCGGGCCACCCCGGATGTTAACTTAAGCCCCCCGCACAGCGCGATTTGCCGCGCAACATTCACGCCAAGGCAACATTCACGCTGAGCTTGTACCCCCGCCACTTAGCGCAAATGTTGCAACGCTAAAGCTACAAATTTCATGTAGACTCAATAGAAGCGCTATAACAATGAAAAACACGTCACTTTGCATGCGCACTGATGAAAAGTGGAGCTGCAATCGCGATGGTCCCCCGCACATTTAGCGCGAATGATCAGTTGCTGGGCGTAAAACGAGACCAAACATGATTAATGTTCATCGCGAATGTTGCTGGCATGAATGTTGCAGAAAAGGACCCCCGCACACCTAGCAACATTCGCCCAGCGCGAATGTTGCGCGGCAATCGCGCTTTACGTCAATTATTAGCAAAAAAGTAATGTCGTCAAAACTTCCATTTATTAACAGTCAATTTATCACCCGTAGCGAGAACAGACCATCGTTCGAGAGGGGCTGTGGCAGGGACAAGGTGGTCATGCAAAAGTAAAATTCATTCAAGTATCATTTTTCAGGTGAACGTGACAGTGTAGAGATAATCTTCCTACACACATTATTAGAAATGTATCATGTCGCGGACAAATCTGGTCCTTGCCGTTGTTTGTTAACTATAACTAAGATGATCGGATGTACGCTGAATGTTCGTTTTCAATTATTTCAATTATCGCTTATAATTTATAAAATATAAATATTGCATTGTAGTTGCTAGGTTCACTTCCATTCTAGCGGCTACACTCAGTTACTTTTGCCTTTTGGAAGTGTTCCGACTATTATTTGTATTGCATTGTTTTGTAATTCTTGACAATATCTGATTATTTTTTTATTTGGATTTATAAACTTCATGTGCTCGACTTTAACCCAAATGAATCTTAACTGAAAATTCTGATGACTTACGTGTCATGCGAATTGCAGATTTATGAATGGTATAATGAAATATGATAATTGGTATTCTGAATGAACATGAATGCTGTTAATTATAGCTTAAAAGTTCATTAACAGTTTTCTATTCGTGACAAACGAAACCTGACTCCCGGAACTTATAATTATGAATGTCGTAATTGTTTGGAAATAGTCGTATATCGTGTTTCACACACCAACAACGTATTGAGCAATATTCAAGGTATTTCAAAAATGGTGGATTTATATCGGAAGCCAATGCTGACTTTTCAAACTCCTCCATGTGCTGTTTTGGGGTCTCCCGAAAAGTCAGCATTGGCTTTCGCTATAAATCCACCATTACTATGGCTCAGATACGTGCACGATACCTTTGTCTTAATACCTGAAAAATACATTGATAGTTTTCACTACACATATCAACAGCATTGATCCGTGTATTAAATTCACGGAACCGGAATCGAATGGTATGCTACCTTTTCTGGATTTTTGCATTCACGTCAATGATAATTGTAGGCCTACTACCAATACATATGGACTTATACCTTAATTTTTCATCCAATCATCCTATTCAACATAAACAATCTGACAATCTGTTGCTCGAACACTCTTATACAGAGCTGAGAAATATATCACAGAGGATGAGGACTACATGGCTAAAATTAACCACGTCACTAATATCTCTCAATCAAGCCTACAATACAACGAAACTCACCTCTTGAGTTGTTTATTCCTCCTCATACAGCATTTACATAGTAGAATAACGAGAATGACCAGAACGAGACCACCGATAACTCCAGCCACCAGGACAACCACTGTGTAATACTGAGGCGTTTCTTGAGTGGGCTGGAAAATAATAAAGTAGACATTCAATAACTGAGAATTGTTACCGGCATATCTAATACAAGCCTGCCAGAGAATCCCTCTCACGAACTTTGAATCCATCTCACGAACTTTGAATCCATCTCACGAACCACTCATAATTGGTAATTCCCTCTCACGAACCACCAAAGCTCTGTATTGTACTGAAGTCCTTTGTCGTGAGGGGGAATTTCTTACCGTGAGGAGGAATAATTGTTTGTGGCATGGAATATCGCGTTAGTGGGAGAGCTTTGGTGGTTCGTGAGAAGGAAAAAACCAATAAGGGGTGGTTCGTGAGATGGATTCAAAATTCGTGAGAGGGATTCTCTGGGAGGCTTGTAAAACATTTACTGATCGTCAAGAAGCACCAATCCAATATAAATGCCATCACAGGGAGTCTCAAAGGTAGGTTAAAGGTACTTTTAAGAATAAAGAACAAATATAGGGTTTCTCAAGTTAAAATGTTTGCTTTTCATTTTCGTGATAAGTGAAGTGTTATATCTTTATTCAAAACAATTTATCACCTTGTAGAAAGTCGTCCAATTAAAGGTGTCGCTACTTACGAATGTGAAATTATCAACTATTGAATGAGGTCAATTACGTTGGAATGTTTGTGACACATTGCATCC
>JAOXYC010218017.1:0-11042 GCA_028565715.1 Phoronis pallida
AATTTTTGGTCTTTTTATACAGGACTTGTTTGGGTATATTTAACTAGATTTTTCAAGGGAGACTTTTTCACACTTTATTGGGGAAAATTGAGTCACTTTGGAGGGGAATTTCATGTGATTTTGGAATAAATCTGGGAGGGGAAGGGGTCTTGTAACGGCCCCAATCAGGTCATCAAGGGCCCTGGGCGATATAAAAATTTGAAAATACCCTTTTTAATCTACTGAAACACCTGGTTGAAAAATCCATGGGTAATACAATACAGAATAGATTATATACTCAAACATGTCTCGATGTAACTCATGTGATATAAAAATTAGAAAATATTCTGAACCAGGGTTGAAATATGGATAAAACAGAAAATGTTTGAACACACTAATTTAATTTTTTGAGTTGTCATTAAAAATTAGAAGTTCTATTTTTTCTTTGCCCAAGCACGAAGGTTCAATGACATCTTGTTTTCAATAATATCAAAATGTAAATTCCTCGACAACAAAATCAGTCAAGACTAGAGGCGTGAAGGGATATGTGTACTAAGCTCTGAAAACAAGAATTCATTGAAAGTATGACAAGGTTGAGCGGAAATGATGATATGCGAAAGTGTGGATTCAATCAATAATTAAAACTGTGTTGATTGTTGACGGACAAACAATTGTTGAAGTTGTAACATATTCTCCAAATATTTGTTATGAAATGAAATTTGAATGGTACGATTCATTTTGTTTCAAAGAGACAACACACCTATGAGGAAGTACATAAATACAAATTTGAACAGATTGGACATTCCTGCGAAAGAAACTGATTTTGCTCGAGGCCAACTCTTTGGTTACCTGCCAAAATGAACAGCATAACATTCCGATGAGGTTGGAGTACTTTTGTCTAATGAATGAATGATTAGAAGAAACAATGAATGCGGCTTCGAACTGGACTGTTAACTCTCAGAGTCTGACATTATTTGTGGATTTAACATTAACAGCTCAGTTTAAGGTGTACAATGCTACAAAGCAATATATAATTGCCAAATTCTCCTTTATTGCGTTAGGATTTTGTTATGAATTGATTCTTTAACTAGGATTTTGTTATGAATTGATTCTTTAACTAAGACAAAAATTACAAATGTTCATAAAAACAAGTCAAAACTTTTATAAAAGAGATGGATGAAACACAACCCAAAGGTTAATGATTTTATACTTTACTAAGTAGCAATGTATGCCTTTAAACAAAGCACACATCTTTAACACAGCTTTATTCAAACATAATTTAACCCGAACAGTGTTAAAGTCAGTGTGGACACACTTTATTAATTACAACACTCATGGCAACTGTTTGAAATATTGATTTACTATGACAAGGTTTAATTACAAATCTGAGACAATAGGTTAAACCTGAAATATATGTCAACATGCTCACAATGACATATCTTGCTATTTTGTGATGATATCTATATACAATGCTCTGATTTTTCAACACAAATTCTAAGTTAGGGAAAATGTTCAGTAAGTTGTCATTGACAATAAACCCAATTGCTCTTTGAAATTACTGACATTTTGCAAAAAACCAAAGCGCTACAAATTACTTGAGCATGTTTTTGAGAAATTTCAGTGTTTGTTTAC
This sequence comes from Phoronis pallida, assembly GCA_028565715.1. NCBI lineage: Eukaryota > Metazoa > Phoronida > Phoronidae > Phoronis > Phoronis pallida. The sequence goes on from JAOXYC010218017.1 coordinate 1,612, forward strand.
TCACGTCATAAACCCAATAAACCAAAATGACCCAATTTTTTCCATTGGCCTGAAATTAATTAGCATAAAACAACCACAAATGACCTTTAAGGTCACCTATTGTTTTAATAGATGATTTGAGAAAACAGTGTTTTTTAATCTGTGTTAATCAAGATTCCATATGTTTGAGATCATTTGTGTACAAGATATTTTGAGAACTTTTTGCTGGGGTCATCATTGAGACAGAGTTGCTGGAAATTTAGGCCTCTTATTATCATTCATGCTATTGTCAAGTTACCCTACAACTTCCAGATCAATGGATGATTGAGAAAAGGCCAGGGCTCAATGCCATCTTATCCCATATACCTTTTATTAACAGGATAAAGGGAACTTACAAGATATACAATTCTTTAGCCCCCCCCACACCTGGGGCGATTACCGTGCAACATTCGCGTGGGGGTCCTTTTCTGCAACATTCGCGATGAACATTAATCATGTTTGATCTTGTTTTTCGCTAGGTGTGCGGGGGACCACCTTTTCATTAATGCGCATGCAAAGTGACGTGTTTTTCATTGTTATAGTGCCTCTATTGAGTCTACATGAAATTTGTAGTTTTAGCGTTGCTTTAGCGTTGCAATATTCGCGCTAGGTGTTCAGAGGTACAAACTCAGCGTGAATGTTGCCTTAGCGTGAATGTTGTCACTGCAATCGCGCTAGGTGTGCGGGGGCTTTAGTATCACTTCAAAACTATGATATGAAGTTAAAAACCTAACAGAATTATTCAGTCTATATTCCCTAGTGAATTATTAAGTTTAAATCCAGACAAAAGTACAACAGCATTGGGATGAATAATTAAATCGAAGCAGAACTCTGCGTTCATCTTCATGTTATGAATGTCTATGGTGGCTGTCTGAGATGAGCTCATTTATCAATGAACATATCTAAGCTGCAATACTACATGTCATTTCTAGAACAGTCAATAGACAACTGCTTCATTGTTTGATTTATTCTCAGACCAGCTGAACGGAAAGTGTTCAAATGCACGTACTTTCGTTAAATCTGTGGGTCTTGAATCAAGCATATTTCAATATCATTTTCCGTATACACTGTTTTCATACAAAAACCGGTCCAAATTTGTCATTGAATAGAGCGCGCACTTTCTCCCTTTGCTATGCAAGTACTAGCGGGATCTAATCAAGATTTTTGGTTCCAGGGCCTTCGTTCAACTTTGCAGACAGGTGCCTGTGGCTACAAAAGGGTGATTTTTCGCATCGTTTTGGGGAATTATTGCTGTTGTATGTTGACCCAAAATGCGCTAAATACTGTTAAATTTCCAATTTTGAAATGCTAACTCTTATTAATGTTTGATATTTTAGCAGGACTGTTCTGGTAGAGAATAATCTTAATTTTTTAAGGGGGAATTTTCTCACTCTTAGAAATTTTGGTCAGTTTAGGGGCGAATTTCATGTGATTATGGAATAAATTTAAGAGGGGAAGGTGCCTTGTAACAGCCCCAAAACCAGGTCAGCGAGGGCCCTGGGTTCGACAGCAGTAACTCACATAGACCTCCTAGTCATAGCTAAAACTGTTTAGCATCCTTCTCAATTGCCTATTTCAAAACACCAATTGCAGTACATGGAAGTATGGAGTGTTGTTGTAATAGTTAAGTGGGTAAAGATAATTTTTGCACAAGAACCCTGTTCCCCCAACTACTAGATATTTTAGAGATGTTTGTGAATGACTGAGACTGAGTGCAAGGTTGAGTGTGCCTAGATTTACTGAACACCAATCATCCATGAACTTTTAGCATTCAACCAAGGTGTTGGCTGACATGAACAGCCAGTGTATACCATGCTGGTATGTGTGAACTGTTACATTATACCTCCACAGCTTACTGTAACATACTGCCATCAGCTGCATGTAACATCCAAGCTGTTGGAGTTTTACATAGACTGTACTCCAGTCCCTTCGACCCCCGGTTGAGGGACTGTAACAATCGCGGGGGTCTACCGAAAGTAGATCGCCACTAGAAGACTGCGGTTAAGCGAAGTGACGTCATCCGCAAATACTTAGCGATACTGAATTAGCACGCGATTGATTCAGTCTGTCGTTTTCAACGACGGGCTGAGTTCAGTCTTACGTTTTCTGTCATGAATAACTAATTTTTAAAATTAAATATACTCAGATTATTTTTTTATCAAATCCAATATGTGAAACTGGAAACACTTGAATTGAAATCCCAGACCCTCGGAGACAGAAGTCATGAATCTTCTTTTTAATTTTATCTCGAAAATCAAGGTGTTTATACTGGAAATGACAGTTTTAATACATTGATTAATGATCATGCCAGGATGAAGGAACTGTTTCCTAAGAAGCATGTGACTGAACAAGAAATCCCTGGACAGGAATTGCATTCAAGATGTGATGAGTGAAAATACATTGCAATTGACCATCAGCAGAGTTATTCATGACAAATACCAATACTCAAACCCCATAATCAATGTCAAAATGCATTACAGTTACACCAGTTATAGATACACTGATAACTATCAATGAAATACAATCTATTGCAGTACTGCATGTTTTGAGAGGGTAATGGGCTATCAGATTTCAGTGTTCAAAAAAGCTCAAGTAGGTTAATACATAAACTATAGAGCCCAGTACTGATGGATGAGGGTGATATTTGAGTTCACAGTTGAAATGTGTGAATGGCAGGCTAGTATACTAATTGGACTATTGAAAAAACAAATTAAGATATTAGCTGCTACAAGTGAGGAAGACAAATATGGAGAGCAGATTCTAAAAAACAGAATTGAAGTTGTTATGGAACAAATGGTAGTTATATGGAATCAATAAAAACATTTACCGTTTCTGGTTATACCTTCAGATCAAGTATCTATATAATTCTTGACCTTCATAATTTACTAATGAATTGCATTTATATCCCAAAACTTCAGATTTGTCATGTACTCATTTAATGCAAATCCTTCAAGGTTCAACATAGTCTTTAGAGATTTGTCTGACATTTCATATAAACTTAATCACATCCAAAGTATGTTGAACAATAAAATATACAATCTCCAATGAATTGAAAATACACTTAGGAATGGAGTTCTACAAATCTTATTTTTTTAAGTCAGTTTGTGCCTGTTCCCAGAGCTGTTTTTTGCATGCAGCTGGCTTCAAAAATATATCATTGAAGTAGAATTTACATAAAGCTGTTCTTCAAGCAATTCCAAAATCGTTTTCTAAACTATTTTCAACAAAAAATCCAAATTTGCTGAATGCATTTAGTAATGGGAAAAATGATCTTATGTTTACAATTTGCGCTCCTTAGACCACCATCTCCGAAATTAAGTGAATAAAACCAACCAAAACCCTCATTTAAGCGTTTGACATGACTATAAGACTATAATCAATCGCAATTAGACTCAATGATGTACTATACAAGCACAAAAAACACTTGTCAATTAGCAAAACAGGACAATATATGGCAGTCACTGAACTCTTGAGTGAAGCAATCCATATTTACTGATGAATTGAATGACTGGTTTGCATCAGTGAGTACTCTCTGGTCTCACTCATTTACATATGATATACATGCCATGTTCATTTCACTGAGACAGAGGATAACCAGGAATGTTTATTACAATTTATGTTTATTTGATAAAGTGCTCATTTTGACAAGAACATAGTGTGCTGATGTTCATTGCTATTAGCTAATGTAATCTATGGATATTCATTTTCAGAAAGCAATACAGGAAAGTTTATTACAATTTATTGTGTATTGATAAACTTTATTTGTTATAAAGTGCTCATTTTGACAAGGACCTTAGTACATGATGCCAATGTTTTATGAATTTTGGAAAGAGAAAAAATACAGAACTCGACTGATAATCGAACCCAGGTCTTCCTGATTGCTGGTCAGATGCTCATTCAACTGAGCTACCAAGACTCTTGTATTTATGTGCCAATTTCATTAAAAAAAAAATGTTTTACGAAATTGATCACTTTCTGCCAGTAAAAGTAACCATTAATTTGTCTTGTTGAAAATATAGTTCATAGACAACTCCTCATGATCACAAGTTTTTAACCCAGCTTCTTGAGCCAGGGAACTAAAACTGTGATGAGTGTCTGAGAGCTAATCATGGTATTGGTAGCCTTTCCCTCCATAACTGCCGCCCATATTCCATGAATCAGAGTGTTAGCTTCAAGCACTCAACAAGGGTTGTGATTACATGCTGGCCAGATGGCATCACATATGTAAACACATATAGAGTTTTAATATTGATCAATCTGAGTGAACCTCAATCTAAAGTCAAGTTGACGAACTTAATATCACATAATAATTAATACCTACCTGTGCTTAAATTAAAATTCACCTGAACTGAACTATTTAATTGGAAGCTTTATGGAATATTTAATTGGAAGCTTTATGGAATATTTTATACAAGGAGAGGCCGCACGCATGAGAATCAGGAAAGGTTAGAATCTGAACGAATTGAGTAGATTTCTGTTTTTGAGGCACAACAACACATTTTTGTCGAGAAGAGTCACAGTAAACTGACTATAACATGCCTTCAGTTTTGGTAAATTTTTATGAAACAGACACACCAAAAATGACAGCTCATACTATACTGTGATACACATGCACGCAGTCACACCATACAGAAGTCTAGGCTGTAATGTGTAACATGTAACATGACTGTGTAACATGACTGAGTAACAAGCCTGTGTAACGCTCAAGATTCACACCCATGCCCCTTCACACACCATACAGAAGTCTAAATTATAATGTGTAACATGTAACGTGACTGTGTACCATGACTGTGTAACATGTCTCAGTTATGCTCAGATTCACACCCATGCACCTCCACACACCGCACAGAACTAAGCTTTATCACCAAAAAAGGATATTTCCACTCCACTATGGAGATGCACGCCCTTCGTATAGGGTTCTTCAATGATAAACACAATAGTGCCCGTGGAGGGCGAGGGTTCACATTTTGACTCCTCTGTCGAGCCTGCGCTCTCTTTTTCTGTGCAGCCGTCATAGCTGCGGTGGCGAGTGCGTCGTTCCAGGCTGAACTTAATGGCTTATCGGGTAATTTTGTTTGGGAGTTATCTCCTCCGTTGTTTTGTGAGTCGGTGGCGTTAGTATCCTGATCGGCTGATTGGTTAATACTCCGTTGTGACTGAAGCGATGTGGTACCGCCACCCTCATTATTCAAATCTGAAAAAGGTAAAAAAAAATGATTGAAATCATACTTCACATTTCCTTGTTAATAGTGCTCGGAACCAGGGATAATTCCGGGTTTATCAATGATGTATGCATCAATCAGCCAAAAATCCGACCGAATAATCGATCATGATCTAGATCATTTTTGCCATAGCCACGTGATCGAAGAATACCTCTACAACGATCATGGGGAGAAGAACCGATTGATCTTTCATACAATTCATCATCCAAGCACTACTTGTTATTGATGCTTGGTATTTCATTCTTAATAATTTGCACTACTTTTCTTCTAATAAGCTTGGCACACATTCTGAACTTGGTAATTGTTTAGACCATTTGCACATGAAAAAATCAGATCAAATTGGGAATCCATGTTTTGCTCAGAAATATCTTGATGAGCAGGTTAAATTTAGAGTTGAGATTAAAGATTGATGACCCTTGTTTCGGCATTTAAAATAGTTCTTTTCAAAACACCTTTCCTATACCCAAATGTTCATATCTAAACACAACGTTTTTATCAGTCAAATCAACCAATATGCAAACACTTTTGTTACTTGATACAAAGATTCTGGTCATATTTTATTAACATAGCTAATTTTATTCTGAAACTAGCTTCTAACTCAAAACATTTCCTTACATATCATTTAACAAAGCTTGAGTATCTAGTAACCCTATACTGTATTATTTGTTGAAATCTCTTTGATGCTTCACACACAGTTCTCAGTATAATGACAGGAAAATTATACTATATCAAACTCTGCTTACTTCATTAAATTTGTCCTAATTAATTAATACGCCAGGTTGCATTTATTCAGGAATATATGAACTCGCAATAAAATCAATATCGTGTTCTGCAAGAAAGTGTGGAGTACCTGACGTCTTGAGAATTTGTGATAAATATTTTTAGATCAAAAATTTATCTTTAACAAATGCCTGGTTGATAGTGATGTCACTCCAGAAAAACATTGTGGGTGATTAATATACAGTAATAGAATGAACTTTATGAAGGATATCTAATATTTAAAATTAAAAACACTTTTACATTTCAGTTTGGGTACAAATTGTTCACTCGTCACGCTCATTGTATATAATGCAATGTTTTTTAAGTATTTTATTTTCAGCCTTGAACTCATTCAATTCATGAATGTACACAACATCACAAACGAAACCTTGATATCACTCATCAGTCATACAAAAAAGAAATTCAAAATGAAAGTTGACAAAATTTCATGTTTTTTTGAAAATATTATTGTTTAAAAAAATGAGACTGAATTAATCCACGATGTGATGACATGGGTTCCCAAACCCAAGAAAACATTGATTTAAACGGGACTATTGACTTTATCTTGGCTATCATCAAGTACACACAAGTAGAAGTATTCGGGAAGATAACTATCATTTAACTAGGTATATCATACTCATTCATATCAACATCATCATATCAAGAGGATGTAGTATTAGCTATGATGATCAATATTAAGTGACCAGAGAAACGTACATAGATACCATGAGGTAATGATATCTACTGAAACTCGGACATTCTGCACCTACTCTTTAATTATTACCATTTAACCAAGTCTCACATATTTCACATGTATTTCAAAACATATAAATGTCATGGCCTAAAGTGATTATCAATTTTTCCTTTTTTTCAAAATCTATGATTTGGATTAAATTAACAATACTGGCCTTCTAATTCTTTTAAAAATAACTTATCTTGAGACCCTGTTTAGTGTAATTTAACATATATTCTTCCAAATGAATTTGACTTGCATTGATACTGATAATAAAACATCAAGGGATTGATGAAATAAAAATATAACAGGTAAAGGGATTTTAATCCCTTTACCTGTTACATTTCAAACTCAAAAGTTTGAAATGTAATTTTCTCTTTTCTTGTACAAAACCTTAAAGTTATACATCACTTCTTACGAATGTGAAATTATCAACTAGAAATTATCAACTATTGAAAGAGGCCAATTGCATTGGAATTGTTGTTATTTGAAAATAAAAATGTGAAATTGCCCCTATTATATTTTGCAGATATATCAGCATAGTTATAGCTACCTGGGTGTAATTTATGAATTCACATGTTTATGAACAAAATACAAGAGTGAATATAGCACATTCCAAAGTGGTCATTTACAACAATAGACCCAGACATTTAGTGTGCTTACAACAATAGACCCAGATTATATTGAGCTTTCAATGTGAAGGGTAATTTAAACCTTGAACAAGGGTGCCAGAGAATCCCCCGCACGAACTTTGAATCCATCTCAAGAACAACTCATAATTGGTTATTCCCTCTCACGAACCACCAAATCTCTCGCACTAACGCGATATTCCATGCCACAAACAATTATTCCCTCTCACAGTAAGAAAATCCCCCTCACGAACCACCAGAGACAACAAAGGAATTCAGTACAGTACAGAGCTTTGGTGGTTCGTGAGAGGGAATAACCAATTATCAGTGGTTCGTGAGATGGATTCAAAGTTTGTGCCGGGGATTCTCTGGCACCATTGGCCTTGAAGGTTTGCAATATACCACAAAATTGTAAAATAGTATTCTCCTTTTTAGCTTTAACAAGAGAATTCTAAAAAAAATAAGGAAATTATACAAGTAAAGCAACTGTTCAGCTGATCAGATTCAGTTATGGAAATTAATTGATGATTATATTGTTTTGTTTTTTGATTAGCAGTAAAAATGTTTTTGACCTTATTAACTTGAGAAGTGTGACACCTTTTAAATGTCAGTTTTAAATAGTATTCAATACAAGACTGAAATGAAAATAGTTCGACAAGACAAGGAAATGTTGAACCTTCAAAGTGAAGTCATTGGCTAATGTAAAATCCAGTATCCTTTCAAACATCAATCAATAGTTAATTAGTAAATTTACAACAAAAAAATAAGCTCTTTAACAATTTCAAGAAACCTTGATTTAAAACTCGCGCTCCAATGTCTCCAGCAATCAGGGTCAGGATTAGACACTTTACAGTAGAAATTTCCATTTCATGATTTATTGTTCTATTTCTATAGAATACCAAAGTGCTGACTTTGCACTCAACTGAATAACAGTCATACTCCAAATCTACCACTCAAATAAACAATCCGAGTCAATGGTGTAGATGTGCCAGACTTTAAACCCCTAGGACGGCTTCTCTCAATAGAACAATTTGATCAAAAGAACAACCATATCACATTTAACAGATGTCATTAACAATACAATATCACAAAGCAGCCTATCAATTGCTGTTCAAAAAGAAGAATATAAAAATGCAATGAATGAACAATACAACCTATCACTGGCTATCATCTAGACCCTGTCACACATTTCCATAACTTACAATACATCTAGGTGATCTACGTTTTATGTTTCTAGGCTACAATTTCAATGTGCATGCCGATGCCTGCCATCAGTATTCAATGCAAAGCCCAGAATGTATGTTCACCGATTTATCAGCCATATTGATAAAATGTCACAGTACGGTTTGCTGTGAGAATAAAGTATAGTTAACTGCATTGTTTTAAATGAAATTGGGATGGCAACAGTTTCAGTAGTTATAAACTTGTGTTAAAACCCGAAACAATTTAATTTTCTAAGCACCGTTCCATCCCCTTGTTGATGGCTTGATTCTGGTATAGGCTGCGTATACCGGTACATTCCAAAATCAAAATAAAATTTGAGATCCCAAACTGAACACTAATCTTTAAAATATTCTCAAGATTGAGTTCAACATTTAATCAGAAGTTATAAGAGCTATAACTTTCAGATTAGCCTATGATCTTGAAACTGTTAACTTTGAATGGAAAACGCAGACTCCCTAGCAAAAATGCTGCAATTATATAACTCCTTGTACACAATGGGAACATCATCCCACTGAATTAGGCATCGATAGCACCAATTATACACAAACGCGAAGGTGAGCATGGGCCTTGAATCGAACATCATGTCATGAGTTCCGCAAAATTAGAATCAACACCGGAGGGCTAAGAACCATCAATTTTGATCATGTACAGACAATAATTTAGCTTACTTCAGAACGATTCCTCCCGCTGCCAGATTCCTTGACCCTGAAATTAGCCGCAGTCCACTTTTGCAATAACCCTGACTTACATTCTTACTTGTCTCATAGTGGTAGGGTAAGTGCGAGCTTCTCCGTGGTATTTTAGCAACGTTTTGGTGTCTGTGGAAAAAACGGGCCTTACCTTGGA
>JAOXYC010218128.1:0-11041 GCA_028565715.1 Phoronis pallida
TGAAGAGATTTCACTGTTATTTGTTTTTACGACTTTAATAGTGGTGGATAAAGTGCAATCATCTTTAGAAGTGAAGCGACTTAATATAAACATGGAAGGCAATTGGATGATAGTTTTGTATGCTGCAAAGAAAACAACTTCAATAGCAGTTATTATTTAAAGAGTTTTCTCTGTCCACTTTTAAAAATTCTCAACAAATTTGAATTAAAATTCCATCATCAGCAGCATGTTTTCAGCAACAGTGCGGTATGTTTGCGGCAATGTGCAAATTAAGTTTCGGGCAAATTTGCTGCCAACTTGCCACCGCGCAACTGACTTCATGGTAAAAGTTCGCTGCAAACTTGCCGCAATTGAAGCTTCTCATGGCTGATGTTTGCGATTTGTTCGTTTCAATGTTCGCAGCAATTTACCTCATGCTTGTGGTAAGATTGCGGCAAATAATCGTAAAGGTTTTTTTTGTAAAGGGCAGTCCGTCACTGCTTACTCTGCTAAGCACCAATTTTATTTCGTGAATTTTAACAAAACTCCAAATGGTCGTGTTCGAATGTGGTTCTGTATTTCGAGTTATACAAAGATGTGGAATTAATATCAATACTAGTACTACCATTAATTTGTTTCTCAAAAGTGATGGAATTCGTATACATCGGTAGTACATCCTCAGTAAGCTATGGAGCCACGATGGGTCTATGACGGGTTCACGACAAGAATTTTGACACGTCCCGTGATCATCGTACGATAATCGCACGACCGTGGTGCGATTTTTTGGTTCATCGGCGACGGTCGTGCGATAAAAAATCTGTCGGGGCGATAAATTCATCCAACCCATTTTATCCTCACGACAAATCTGTCGTGACCTCGTCGTAGACCTGTGGTGAGTTCATTGTGACCACACACGTTTTTCATCGTCCGACGGTCCCACGACGGCCCCCGACGAAGTAAAAAGTTCATCGTACGACAGATCTGTCGTGAGCTCCATTGTGACCATAGCTTTTAATGAGCTTGTTCATGGAATATGAACGGACGGAAATAGAATCTATAAACTGTCAAAAAATCTTGTCTTTCAACAAGTTTTGTATTACTGAAAAGTGATGAAAATATATGACGACCTAAGTTAGATTGGGCATAATGCAATTCACGCATGCCACACACAATTGCGGTAGGATTTTCTTTGGTGTTTCCCGGTCGAAAATTTCGTACCTTCTTCGTTTCAAATAGACTCAAATTAATTCCCCACCCACACTCCGGTGGTACTATACATAATACATGTTGTGTTCGCCAATTGTTTTATTTCTTACAAGGTTTTATCAACAAAAATGGTAATTTTGTCTTAACATTAATAATATCTCTCGTTTGCTAACAGACTTTTATGTGATGTGGACAAGGACGTTACGGTTACATTCGACACAGAGGTCAAATCTGATGATGTTTTTTCGCTCAGACTTATTAGAGTTTTTTTCTGAGTAAATACTCCAAAACTCTCAAAATTTCACAAATTGTAATGTATAGTATAGGCAGCAATGGTGTCTTTACAACAACATCCTTAGTGGCATGACCACATAAACAACTTGGACGTACAAACATGCGACTCGCTGACTTGGAGCTTTAGATGGCGTTTTGCTATAGCTAAGTTCTGAAAAGGCAAAATAAAAAAGATCGGTGTGTAATCTTCATCTAAAGGAGTTGGTTAAGAATATCGCAAAGTATAATTTCAAATTACACCTGAATCTCTCACGTTGAGCACTTTCAGCGGCATGCGCATAACATACATCGGGCGTTTTTGCCGTTTTGTTGTCAACAAATGGGCACGTAAGGGCGAGCGCTCATAATGACACCTACAGCTGTAAACTGTAGAAAAGCACATCGCCCTAAATGTGCGCCAATAGAGTACAACCTCTTTTTTTCCGTTACTGTCTAGTCACGTGCAGTGTTATTATTGTTTTAATTTTACAAAATTTATAATATCAACAACTGTAACATTATTTTAAACAAAAATAATTGACTTCATAGAAAGCCTTAAGGTATTGACATTCTTGAAAGTATTTACCCTATATGGACAGTCATTTTTAAGAAAAACTCACCCTCAGGGCAATATCCGCATGATCTTTCACATGCTTGCCAAAGTCGATTTGTTACGCCTGGTATGTGTTTAGGACATCGGTGACCGAAAGCTTCCTCAAAAGTTTTTATCAGCTTCGCACACACGCTAGAGGGATAGATGTCTTGACATGGCGGCGTCCACGGTTCATCCAAGCACACGAAAGGCGCCTCTGTGATATTAAAGACGGTGTCTTATAGGCCTACTCTCTCTTCGTTGGACCAAATCTGGCGTCAAAATGCTAACCAAAAAGAAATGTTGTGTATGCGAGTCCTTTTTAACCAAATTAACTTGCATGATGCTAATTAGACGAAACAAATGAGCCAACATTCTCCAATTGACCATACGCCTATATCCGGTACTCAAAGTTCATAACTTTGTAAAGCTATTTCTGACCCAAATAGATCTCCCAATCCTATTGACCTTGAAACAGCCTGAAACCGGTAAATAATATGTACCTTTCAAAAAAGTAGGCAAAAAACGCCTACGCGTTAGACCCCATTTTGCCAAAACAATGGTACGCGAGACCAAGTATTATAGTCTGTTTTCTATGCAATTTACTGTGAGGGAGTCGTGCTCGTAGCTCAGTGGTAAGTGTCCCGGCCTTTTAATAAAAAGGTCGTGGGTTCGCGCCCTGGGTTTGCATTGCACTGAGTGTTTTCTACTGCGCTATATAAGCACTGGGTATTAGTATTATTATTATTATGTCCAACAAAGTGCTCAAATACAAAGTTTCTAGTTGATTCGCATTTTGACAGCGGACTTGAATCCCTCGAACCAACGCACACAGAGTAGTATGTTTTAAAAGTATACAAGCAATATGTGCAGACGTACCAGGTCATTTCAGTTCAACCCCGCTCGATCACATTTTTCGCATCTTAAGTTAGTCATTACAATACTTCCTAACTGATAGCAGCAGGTAAAAAGTTAATTATCACTGATCAGTTCTTGATGGGATGTAATGACACCTTTTATTTGATAATTTTTAAATTGGAATCCAACAAATACAGCTTATTACTTGTATATACCGAAACTATGTGGATTCGAGACCGACTCCAGTCGCGAATATTTTTTCAATGCAATTTGCTGTATGTGACTATATAAAAGGGTTACCAAGTATGATCATCAACACAAGTATTTTCATTACGTCAGCCTGTCTGTACCAATACATTGATCAAGGGCGCGTGATGCTCAGTCTATTTTTGTTGTTGGTAAAATTTGTTTTTCAGAAAAGTTTGGATAATTCACAAAGAATTTGTAGAGTAGTTTTTGGTTTTCCAATCAATGATGTCAAAGTGACGTCAGATATTGTAACGTCATTTTTAAAATATTAAGCAGTTTTGAGTCAAATTTTGAATTCTTCATTGACGAAACCAGGGAGGGCCAAGGTGCCCCGGCCACTTCTTACATTAATAATTCCAAAAGCCTGCACCCCCTCGAGATTTGCACCCCTTGAAACTGTGCCCCCCCATCTTGTGAATCTCGAAGTCAAAAACGCTGAAGATTGCACTAGTTTGTTTTATACTTTCAAAATTGTCGGGGGCAGCATACCCCCAACACCCAAAAAAGCAAGCATACTGTGACAAGAATTCCCTTAAATATAACAATTTTGGACACAAATCAAAGTAAGCATTCATGAAAAATTCGACTGTCGACTTGTAGCGTTGGAGGTCTTTATTAATAACCTCTCGTGTGTTTTAAAAACCACCTTGTCATAATCATCAACATTGGTATAAAAGATTCACGACAGCAGCTTTGTTCTCAAATCTACGTTTTTGCATTTTCAAACCAAAAAAGGTTGGGCTATTATATCTGTTGAACATTTCTAGAAAATAAAACATATTCAGTACGTTGGTAATACGAGTAAAGATACTGTCTCCTCGTTGGTGAGGATCTTAATAATCTATAATTTATTCAGATTATATTGCAAACTAATTAAACATTTCTATGCATTTAACAAACAAAGAAACGTTAAAAATTTAATAAAAAACAACAACATTAACATTTCTGATTTTAGAAAAATCAACGAGATATCATGCAGATTCATTTGCTAGTGCACGAGCTCGCCTACGTTAGGAGCTCCATGTGTTAGCAAATGTAATAAGATCTGTTTAACTTTACTTATCAAAATAACGTTTTCGATAGAATGGAGGCTTGCCAAAAATTCTATTTGAATAAATAAAAGAAATAGTTCAAACGTTGATCATTTCACATTTGTTTGTATCCATGATTAAAACTGAAAAGTAACGTCATGTGTTTATGTAGAAACATGCAGGTTACGATATACTGTAAAATGTACTATAAATCACACAGCTAGAACTGTCAAATCATTGAATCGTATAAATGAGTATAGCAATAATTGAAAAGAATTGTACCAGTCACATGTCATAACGGATTATTCAAGAAAGTGCAACCTAAGTTTAAGGTGACAATCGGGCATTTATGCTCACAAGACCAGAACGTTGTAAAAATGATTTGATCGCAATTTCTATATTTCAAAGATGGGGGTGTTTATACTTTTATCAACACTTGTTTGAATGAAAGACCGTTGCCGAACTACACCAATATTGTAGCTTACTTGTAACCGCTAATATATTCCCGAGAGAGCGAAGGTAACAGTCCAACCGAACAAGGGGCAAAAGGTGAGTTTGAAATCAACATGTCAAGTACAATTACCGTAATAATACGTATGTTGTTGATCTGGGCTTTGGCCACGTATGTTGTTGTATCCGAATTTGGTGTGCATTGCTTATTTTCTTTTCTAAAATAGTCTAGCGAGTTTCGCCGACGTAGCAGGCACCACAGCCTTCACATACAATATTTTGCAGGAAAATTCAACAAAAAATGTTGTTGCGAAAACGCATATTTAGATTTTCCAAGGCGTTTCCGATATTGACATTAAGACCATCGAATTTGCATTCTTTTTTTAGGGATTGTATCATTGGCTAGTCAATCCAAATTGAATCACAAGTAAAGAGATAGTCCAAAGGCGTCAAATGGAGTTCATCACCAAAATAATCCTGCATTTAACGACAGGCCTATGGTGCGTTTCTTTGGTTATTGGTCAGAACATCCCACACGATGCACGAGGTGGCACAGGTAATGAATTCATTGACGTTTTTCATTTCATCTGTCAGTTCGATTTAACATAAATAATAGAAAAAAGTGTTGAGGAGCATGCGTTCTATATGTGTGCTCCGAAAAAAACGATATCGTTATAATTATTTTTATAACTGTATATTTCATTCATGCCTGTGTTTTAGATCTGTCAATATCTCTTATTATTTTAAACTCATTGTTTTAATTTTTTTTTTAAAGTTGTTTTAATTTAATTTATTGTAAAGTGCTCAGTAATTGAGCACTATATAAGTAGTGAGAATAAATAAATAAATAAAAAAAATAATCATCCGAATGATTTCTTTTAAAAATGGATAACTGCTAACAAAATCCTGTAACAATTGAAATACGAATTCAAATGTCATGATATTTTCTTTTGCAGGTAATTGCACAGGTGACAGTCCAGGGAAAATATATCCTTATTCCGACTTAACATGTCAAAATGTGACGGGCGTGGATTGCTACCAAGTTCCTACAGCAAGCTACTGTTGCGCCACTTGTGGTGCATTGGCAAACAGTAGTCTTCCAGGTAATTTGGTCACGTGGTCTTCGCCGCGAAGAAATTCTGATCAACAAATTAAATCACATTGTTCACAAAATGTTTTTTTGAATTTTTCAAAAAATCTCTGGTCGGATAGAAATTTTGATTAAAATTTGTATCGTGTTGACAATATGTTTCTGTCACGATCATCTTTGTGCCCTGTCTTCAATAGACATCAGTTTCAATCAAAATGACGAAATGTAGTCTGTGAATAGAAATCACTTTCTATCAAGTATACAACATGTTTCATTTTGTGCCATCATCTGCCTAGAAATAACTTTCTATAACAGGTATAATCTTTCTTTGTGCCATCTCTAAAAAAGAAATGAGGTTTCTGTAAAGTTGACAACATATTGAAGTATTTTTGAGTCTTCTTTTGAAAAGACTTTTTTATGTCACATATGTCTCTAGGAAGTTCCTTTCAATAAGATAAACAATATGTTTCGCTGAAGCTATTTTGTGTCATCTCCTGAATAGAAATTACTACCTACCAGGTTGACATGTTTCGTAGAAACTTGTTTGTGAAATCTCAGAGTAGAAATCATTTTCTACCAGGTTGCGAGTATGGAGATAAACACAAATATTGTGCAGATTATACCGTGGACCCACATCCAACGATTTGCGATTCTCGGAATTACAGAGACCTTTGTTGTGACACGTGTTCAGTCGGTAAGTTGACGAAAATCATTTTTTTTACGGAGCTTTGCAAAAAAGTCGGCATTTTATGAACTATGACATGTAAAAACGTCTTATTTCTCCGTATCTGCCCATTATAATCTCTTGAGAATTTCTTAAATTTATAATTGAATGTTATTAAAGCCATACTAAACATTTCATAACAAATGATACATGTAACTCTGTTTTGACAGGACGACAATGATCAAAACAACTTTTCACGCACCAGACTTAATCAATTTGCTTCCGCTACCGGGAAATTAACATAACTACCTTCGACCTGATGTCATAACTTGTTTTGAAATTTCCACAACTAACAAACAATATAAATCTACACATAAGGATGATCAGAATGTTAAAATATTCACTTTAGAAGTCTTCATGACGGGTAATAATATTGGGTATTGTAAAGCGGCTTTGCGTTTCGGCTGAGATATGAGCTTCCAAAAACCAAGGGTTGTACATTTTTTTGGAACGAAGGAAGATTTCCAACCCTTGATTTTTGGATGTGGCTCATATCTCGTAAACTAAGACTTACATGTATTTCAAAAATCTTAGACACCTTTTTAGAGTCCAATAACGTTAAAGATAAATTGGAAAATTCCATAGTCTTACGGTAAGCCAACTACTCAGAAAGGATCGCCCAATGTCTTATTTTGAAAAACACATATTTTACCTAAAAATGGCCCAATTTTCCAAGTCATCAATTTTTCTCAAAAAAACATTGTACACAAGTGATTTTAAGACCCCTGATGTATGTCTGAGTGTCACTGACAACGTTTTTGATATCACTGAATCCTTTTAAGAAGAAAGGCGCTATATAAGAAATGAGTATTATTAGTATTACTATTATTATTAAAATCCAGGGCAATGTTGTTTTTGGCGTTCATGGCTCTGATATTGACAATTTTGACTGACATGTGACAACTTGTATTGAAACCGGCAATTTTGGTATAATGTTTACCAATCTCGATGATACTTTGCAAACTAAACAGGAGAACATTAATGATGACCACAAAATAATTTGAATAAATTTGCATGCACCGTTGGTGAGAAAACGTCTTTGTGTAAAAAGTGTCTTACTTTTTCGGCGGGACACCCGATATAAGGATTTCTGAAGATTTTTATAAATGTGATTTATAACATCAAGTTCTTATCATCATAAACAGTTTCAACTATGTCAATTTCACTTGTGTGCAGCTATTAACTGTGGCAATTTAACGCAACCAACAAATGGTCAAGTCGGCTACACCGGAACGACCACTTTTGGTAATGATGCAATTTACTCCTGTGACCAAGGTTTTCAAATCAGTGGGACAGCTAGAGTCAAGTGCCAACAGAATGCAGAGTGGGATTCCCATGATACACCAACTTGTAAGTATATATATTGTACCATATTCTGTGTCCGCGAGTCGCGCAAGATTTTTATGCATCTGTGTCGTACTTGCTTTTAATTACATCATACTACTCAGTCATTTTGAACTAAACCTCTATCTGGTGGAAACCAGTGTCCCTACCAATTAACAAAAGATTGATCTGTTGTGTCCATGCTCTCGTTTTTGACATTAATTTTGAAAAGATATGTTCGTACAATAAATCATTGGAAAGCGTTACGGTAAACACTTTATCAACACCATTATTATGGCAAAGAGGGGGACACACGATGGTCCTACGACACTATGGTCCTACAACATCATGGTCATACGACACCATAGTCATACGATGGCGATAAAACGACACCATGGTCCTACGACACGTTAGTCTTACGATTGCGATAAAGGTACATAAAATGACATCATGGTTCTACAATTCGAATAAAACAACATCATAATCCTACAATTCAAATAAAACGACATGATGGTCCTACGATAGCGATAAAACGACATCATAGTCCTACGATTGCTATAAAACAATCGTAGGACTATTGTGCCGTTTTATCGCTATCGTAGGACCATCGTGTCGATCTATTTGAATCGTAGGACAATGATGTCGTAGGATCATCATGTCGTAGGACAATGGTGTCGTAGGATCATGATGGCATAGGACCATCATGCTGCAACCTTGCAAAGACAAACAAAAATGAGCAAGGATTAGAAAATTGAACCTTGCTCTACATGTGGTTCTAAAAAGCACGCCTGTATTAACAAATATGTTTTAACGAAAGTAGTTATCTTAATATCTTTACGATGCTTATAATCACAAAAAATATCGTTTTTGTTTTCAGGTACGTATATTACATCTACTATGTCACAAGTACTAAAATCAACTTTGGCGGCGATAACATCAACCAAATCACCAGTGACGACATCACAGACGGCTAAAACATATGGAACACCAAACACAACAATTGCGCCAACAACAACAACCAAGAAAGCAACAACAACAACAACAAAAATACCAACAACTCCAACCAAAGCACCAACCACAATAAAAGAAGCTACACAAGTGTCAACAACAACAGTCGAACCCAGTACAACAACAAAAGTCTATACAACTCCAACCAAAGCACAAACATCAATAAAAGAGGCGCCAACAACAGATGAACCGACCATATCATCACAGACACGGAATACAACAATCCAAACAACGACTACACCAGTACAAATGCCAACAACATCATCTGAAGAATCAACCATCGCTCAAGTGCCAACAACTAAATCACCAACCACAATATCACAAACGACGACAGAAACAGTTGAAACACGCATCCCGTCAACTGGAGCTTCGGCAAAAACAACAACAACAACAGAAACAACAATGCTAAATGCAGCAATCACAACGCCAAATGAACCAATAGAAACCGACGCATTCAAGATAATAACCATTGTTGGTAGCGTCGTCTTTTTCCTCTTGCTCGTTCCTATCCTCGCTGGTTTCATTGTCATTTGTACTCGATGGAAGAAACGGCAGGCTCGCCGGAGAAAGCGACGTGAATTGATTCAGAGACGTCATACTCAGCGCCAGCGACCAATGACCGCCTATCATAATACATCAATTGTTCTACCAAGAGTTGTACTTGGTACCGCATATGGTTCACGACATCATCTTCATCTTCCTATTTAAAGTCGACGTTCAACCACAGACCTACGGTCTCTGGTTCAACCCTGACCATCACGGACTTGTTTTAAATCCGAGCATAGGGGTGAGACAGACCTTTGAAAAATGCTCACATATCTACCCGTATTTGAACATGCAACATCCAGTTGCAATTTGTTACAATACGTGACTATAGGTAGCGCAGTATTATATCTCTTAAGATACGCACAGTCTTGCTTTACTCAACACAAGTGAAGTTGCAATTGTGCTGTCACGATGGACCGATAAGCCATCTGGGCCACCCCATTATCCGAATAACAAGAGCTACGCAATTGATATGCGCTCATGGCATTACTTGTCTTACCATGATAAAGTTTACGATATAATGGTTAGAGCATCCGACCGGCAATCGGGAGACCTGGGTTCGATTCCCAGTCCAGTTCGGATTTTTTCTGTCTTTTCTAATTTATGATATTAAAGTATACAAAATGCAACTATAAAGTGGACACACGAAGCAATCTCAAGATAATGAACTCACAACAAATCAACATGGCCTAACTAAAAGTCTCACCAGGGGGCACACCTGTTCTCGGAACGCACCAGATTTCGAAAGCAGCTGCATTCTTTATGCAAAGAACAAATATACAAAGTTTCATCAAAAATTGTCAAAGGGTACTCAAGATAATGAACTCTCAACAAAATTAACACGGTGGAACTATATGGAGCACACCTGCTGTCGGAACGCACTTGATTTCGAAAGCTACCGCACTCTTCATGCCAAGAACAAGTACACAAAGTTTTGTCAAAAAATGTCAAAGCATTCTCAAGACAATGAACTTACAACAAAATCAACATGGCAGAACTCTATGTCCCACCAGGGGGCACATCTGTTGTCAGAACGCGTTGGTTTTCGAAAGCAACCAAACTCTTCATATGCCAAGAACAAGTATACAAAGTTTCGATAAAAAAGCTTGCTATTCAATAAATCAGTCAACTAATTGAACCAAACAGTGTCGGTTGTGTATTCTAAAGTTTTCTTGTTTTTTTAACTTGTGCAATAATTTTTTTCGTAGTTTCAAAATCAATTCCATGCTTTTAAATAATTGTAATACTTTTTATTCAACCTGATGTATACCTATACACATCAAGATTCATAACATTCAAATGAACATAATCAAAAATCTTAACACGCTTTTAAAATATTGTCAGTTTTTTATGTTCAGTCCTCATTGTCTTATGTTTTGTTATAGATCGTTCTGATTGCATTAACTGTCCACGATATTTTTCCAAAGACGACATCTTCTCTTTAATCTTTTTTACAACTCCCGGGTCTCTAAAAGGAAAAGAAATGAAAATTGATGTTTGAATTGGGACAAATTTCATTTTTTTCTGAGTCATCCAAAAAATTGAAGATTTGATAAACCTGGAAAACTCCATGTAAAACCAACCCGTGTCTCATTTTTGGATTTGTATGTTACTGTTGAAGTATTTTATTTATATAGCATCATAACCGGCTATTATGGGGACCTGGGTTCGATTCCCAGTTCAGTTACAATGATTTTTTCTGTCTTTTCAAA
>JAOXYC010218239.1:0-11036 GCA_028565715.1 Phoronis pallida
CTCTATCCAAGTTAGACCACAATGTCACACAGAACCAAATTAAGAAATATATAGAAGAAGAGGAAGCTAAGTAATTACCATATTTTTATGTATACTGCATATTCTTGAATTCTTGCCAGTGTTATTGGCTTGGTTGATTTTGTAAGGATTATTTACTAGAAACAAACTGTAACGCTTAGCAAGTTAAACTCTGTTTTTTCTCTAGTGCTGTAAAAACAAATTTAGGTTTTGAGAATTCACCAATTTAGGATTTTTTTTGACATCATTGCCACACAATCTGTCGGTTGACACATGGAAAAATCATGTTTTCTCAAATGATTTTAAGATTTTAATTCCAAACAAAAATGTCATCCATAACATTTGCATGCACTTTTTATTTTATTTTTGAATTTGAAAACTCAAAAAGAAAATAGGCCCTGTCAAGGAGAAATATAAATTGCTGTAATGAGGAATTGATTTCACAATTCATTCAACTCAATCATGTAATGAACTGTGCTTTGTATGTTAATTCTAGGTTACCCAGCAAGCTAGAAGTGGCTTGGCCTGAAGGATTTGAAGTCAAGAACAACGAGAAACGACCAGCTGGGACGACTGTTGGTAGGTTTAATTTATGGTGAACTGCGAGTATTAACAATAGGTTTTGAATGCATTGTTTGAAATATGGAATTCAAGTTTTAGTTATAAGATTAATAATATATTTTTGTTATATAGAGGATAATTAACTAGTGTTATTGAATAATAAATTTCTCAAAATGAGTCAAAATCCGAGCCTTTGGCGCGGATTTTGACGAGTTTTGAGAAATTCATTATTCAATGACGACGAGTTTATTGTTCTTTTTCTCACATAAAACAGTGACGACACGTTGTCAAAGAAAAAACGAGTCGCGTTTGAATACAGTGATCGGTCAGAGTGTGTTATTTTCAATAATACATTTGAGATTGAACTTATCATGTGAGAAAAGATTTTATATAAAGTGCTTGTGAAATGCTGTTTTCAAAGTTTTACGCAGACTCACAGTCTGTTTATTGCTTGGGAAGGTACTAGGAGTATTTATATACTTTAGGCATCTTGTAATACCTTTATTCATTTTAATCAGCCCCTAGCTGTGACCTTACAAATAAATGTTATTTTTAAAAACAAAGTGAATGAAGCTATAATTACAATTTGCTAACTAACAAGAGTATGTTTATAGACTGGAAACAACAAAAACGTGTTTGACATTTTTGTCTCTCTTAATAGTGGTCGAAAGAGGTTTATTTCGCATCAGTTGTGCAGAAACAAACTGCATTTTTAATCAAACATGTCTTAAAATTGACGATCTTGAATAGCTTCCAGCACAATAGCTTCAATCTTTTTGACAACATGGGGATTTGCTTGCAGTGCGATACTGAGCAGTTTCATAAGCTCGTCCTGGTCTCTCTCACCTATGTCCACGTGTCCACCTTCATTGCAATGCATTATGGGCATAAACATACAAGCTATTAGCATACCGCATAATTTTCTCTCGTAAAAGTTTTCAAGCAATTCCTGAAATGTGAATGGCGCTTTATCGAATCCAAGTTCTACCAAATGAGTAGCGAGACATTGGTGGTAATAATGTAAAAGACCATGCAGATGGCGATCGCGCTGTTGTCCTGTAGTGCTCGTGTAAAAGAACGTTGAGAGGTCCGATGTGACTGGTGCATATCTGATGGCCTGGAAGTCGATTAATTTCACGTCACACGGCTTACTGGTTTTCCTGTCATAGCTAAATAAGATATTACCTTGCCACATATCGCCATGGCATATTGCCGATAATGGTTCTTTTGGTTTTAGTAGTTGTCCTATTGTTTTGTAAAGATCAACTGCTAGAAATTGTTCGATCTTGTGTCTCGTAGATGGATCAGAAACATGTTTTGTAGCTTCTCTAACCCCGGCTGTAAATGAGACCTGTAGGAGGGGTAAATACTGCCTTTCTGATTCATTGTTGTAGAAGGCTTCATGAAATGTGTACCAATATTCAGCATTATCATGAAGTCTTTCTTTAATAAAAAATGAAAGTGAATGGATCTTTGCCAATTCTCCCATCACAAGCTTACAATGGTCAAAATCTAAATCTTTGTTAGTCTCAATCGTCTTGTACCCTTTGGTACTCAAGTCTTCTAATACAATAATCCCATTTTTGTCATCCACAGTACTGTGGTAACACTGTGGTACACTAGGCCACACTATGTTTTCAATGTTTATTTGTGCCTGGGCCCCAACCATGGATGGAATGAGGTGTGTATAGAACTGATCTTCCTTGGCGAAGGATCTGCTTACATGGAGTGTCCAGTATCGTGCATGTTCCTCAACAATCTTAATGACGACATTATCCACTTCCTTTCTTTTGTTTACTTGAGAAATTACTTCTACCTTGAGTAGAATACTGGAGTAGTTTTCTCCTGAAAAAAGAATATCGTATGTTTGAATTGAAATCCTTCTGGAACTCACACTCCATGTCGTTTCTTGGTCCTTTACGATCTCTGTCAAGCTTGCGGCTCACTGGAAGAAGATTTTCTTTGCCTTCAAATTGATACTTTATGATTCAAACTGACTGACTGCAACTTCCAGTTATACTCAACTCACATTTAGCTTTTAAGCTAAATGTAAAACATTTGATGAACTTGAATCTTGCTTGGTGACAAAAAAATTGTTTTGATGATTTTAAAAGGGTTATATAGGCTGGTCCCTGAGTTTACTCGATTCCAACAAAAGTAGAATGCCCTCCACTTAAAATCTTACCCTTGGTGCTCCCTGGTGAAACGGTGAATCTTTCTATCACAACATCCCCCTTCTTCACATTAGTCATCAGCTTTGTCAAGAATTCCTGTGAAATGACCGAGGCCTCTGGTGGTAGACCGGCACCACTCTGTGTGCTGTCTGTATGGTTCATCTTGTGTGATGTTGAAAGTGAGGTGTGCTGTAGGTATATACCTGATAAAACTCCAGTTCAGACTATACCTGTCCAGTCCTGTTGTTATCTTGCTGATACGGTTTTGACCATGTGTTGCCGACTGAAGAGGTCAGGGGGTTTATTGATAAGATGTGTAGGTTCAAGTTTTCTGTTATCATGAGTTGTATCTTGATTAAACCAACTTATTTGCTTCATTGCATCATATTATTCAAAGATGCTATCTCCTGCGTTGGTCCCAATCTGGCGTCATATCACAAATCAGCTACAAATGTTATGTATGAGATCAGTCCTTTTTATGAAACATAACATACTATTAAGAGTAGGTTTGACTTTTTTCTGATAAAAAGCTCTCAAATCACCCCTTACAGATTTTTTAGAATTATTTGACTCAGATGCAAGTTAGTTATGTTCATCAAAGGACTCTTACCCAAACTTTCTAGTTGATTTGAATTTTGATGCCAGATCGGGACCAACGCAGGAGACAGTATCTTTGTTATGTATTATTATTAGTTTGCATATTCATCAAAAAAAAACATGTTCACTTCACAATGTTGATAGTATATAATTCGCATCACTGTTGTGACTTTTGTTGGTTACATGTACCTCATATAACTTTTTGTTTGATTGACAGGTGCCATCAAGGTGAATATTGTGAATCGTAAAGGTGAAGAGATCAGTAAACTACCTGGATCACGCGTTGCTAAACTTCTTGTCGAGCTCAAGATTATATGGCATGGTAATACTTGAGAATGAAAATTGACTGTGAATATTTTGACACAGCATCTTAATTTTTTTTAAGTTACTAACTACATTTTTCAACAATTAATATTTCAGATTCTTTCCATGTATTCAAATTAATTGTAGAAAAACTGAGAAAGCAAGGGCTAGACTTCTGTCCATACAAACAAGTTACGTATATATGTGTACAAGAACTGTATTTGATTTCTACGCTTAGCCTAGAATTATTGTGGAAGAATAAAAGATAAATAAAACTTGATGCTTTTGCTGTGCAAACTGTTGATTGCCAAAACTTCCTTAGTCAAAGAGAACTGTATGTTTTATAGTATGTGTAGATTATGAGAGTGTGCAAACTATGAGAGTATTTGCCATTCTCTTTTTAGCACCTGATGGCGATGAAGAGATCGTATCACATATCAGCCAGTTTGGGAAATCCTGGGGTTACTGGTTCAGAAAGATGGGTAGGTGTATTTTTTCAAAAAAAGGTCGAACTGTATTGTTAGTTCAGGATAAATGCATTTATGTGATGCATTATACTGGAATTCTTCGAAAATGATACTCTCATTTTCTTGTGGTATAAAGTGGTTCATTGGGAATTTGCAGGTCGGGCTTACATATATCTAATAAAGATGGTGTTTAGTTGTACATCTTGATTACGAGATATGTCTAAGTCATTGAACATTTCTTAAGAATCCAAGATCTTTTCATCTCATTTGAGAAATCTCATATTCAAGTTGTACAACTCATAGGGTGCCACCTGTCTGCATTACTAGACAAAGGTATAATACAGGAGTTCAACATTTCTGAGTGAAGCTTATTTAGTTTTTTTTTGGATGAGTCAATTATATCTTTTTATTAATTGAGTTTATATTATGTCCTTAGTTGCATTCTTTCTTTATGTCATCCATTTTTCAGAAAATGTCAAGAATCTTGGCAGTCACACACTCAAGCTTCAAGCTGTTCTCAACGAAAGTGGAGCTAATAAATTTGCAGAGAAGGAACTACCTGCTCACATTCTTAAATTCACTGTCACAGGTAGGGTTGCAAAATCCTGAAATGAACAGAGCTTGCTTGAAGTTTTGGAATATATGTAATATTAAAAAACACACCAAAAAACGCATGAAATGATGCAAGCAGAAAGTTGTGTGATTTAAGGTTTATTAAATAATTTTAGAACTTATTATAAAATCTGCAGGTCCCTATATTGTCAAAATATTATAAATCTGGTCAGGCAACCATATGATCACATCATTAGTGACTTAACTCCCTCAATGAAGGGAAATAGTTCTTTACCTCCTTGGTTTTTAAATAGAATTGATGAAATTGTGCTTTGACTGTATAATCAAGTTGATTTGGCAGTTGGAATTCTTTATTTCTGTCCTTTCATATCCTCTGAGTAAACATTCCTCACACGAGCATCACCATTAAACAAAAGTTGTCCAATAGATGGTGAATGTCCTAAGACGAGCAAAACTCCAACATGTTGCTAATTTAGATTTTCTATGTCGTTGCATAATACACCATCTTCCAATAACGAGAATTCACTGAGTATTTACCAAATATTTTGGTATTTTGCAGAGGCTGATCCAAACAAGTTCACAGTCGGATTACTCGATGGTCCATTCCGAGTTGGTTCTCCATTCCAGATCCCTCTTGAGTTTCAAGATGAGTTTGGTAATCCATCGAAACCTACCAACTCATTGAAACCTGTGCTAGAGGCCACGTAAGTAGAATTGATTGAGTTAGGATAGTGTTGATGGCAGTATGCCAGACGTTTTAATGAAAATGATTCAAAATGGAAATCCATCCATACAAGCGATTGGTATAAAGATGCATAAGCCTCATTCATGGGCATTAAAGTCATAAAAATAAATCACATTGAAACAGCACATTTAGAACTACTTGTAATATCCCATAATTTTGGGCTCCCTGACAATGACTTTTCATGCCTTGAATAACTGTGGATTGGCCATAGCCCATAGATGCTCGGAATACTATTGGGCTGGAAGAGATTTAAGTATATCGTAGATACAAACAAACAAAAACAATCAAAAAAAACAGAAGTGCAGAATGTTGCAACCATCTTAAATTTTATTAAAACTTAAAAAATAAGATGAACCAAAGCCATACTTATGTAAACTTTGGAATCGTATAATTGAAAACATTTTTTTCAATTTTACCCTATGTTATCACTGACAGTGTTTATTAATAAAATCCTAATTGGTTTTCATACTGTATTTCATCAATTATGCACTGTTTTCCAATTTAAAAAAAATGTTGTTGTTGGGCTATTTTAGTGGACTCGAGTTGGAATATAAAAATGTAGCTGTGAAAGGTAACTCACTCATTATCATGGACATTGTAGCACAAGGCGAAATACCATCTGTCTCAGGAAAGGTGGGTAGTCTTCATATTGATTAAATTGGGAAAATAGATCACTGTCAATCTGTACAGAGGCCATATGCCCTCTAGCATCTCAATATTCTAGACTGAACACCCCCATTAATCCACAACACTATACAAGGCTTTGAATTTTCCGATTTTCGTCGGATTTCCAAATTTTTTCGACTTTTGCATTTCCACCAAATAAATAGATAAGCGTTCGTTGATTGCTCTTCAACGTTTGAGATTGGAAGAGCAATCATCAATAACTAAAATGGAGGACATGAAGCGTAGTTTCGGGGAGAAGTGTTACACTTTTTATGCTGGGTCATTCCAAGCCCTGACTATACCAACTCACTACATCCCAACATGGCACAACACAACACAAATCTCACAACAAGGAACAAGCCACAGCAGCTTCCCAGATTTCCCATAACCCCATCCCGATTCTTAAAGGTACTGGTCCTGATCTGGCGTCAAAATTCAAATCGACTAGAAATTTTGTGTATGAATACTTTGATGAACATTACCAACTTGCAACTGAGTTAAAAAATTCCAAAAAATCTATAAGGTGAGATTTGAGAGGTTTTTATCCGAAAAAAGTCAAACCTACTCTTAAGAGTCGGTTAAAATCTGGCACAAAAGCTCTCAAATCACCCCTTTGCAGATTTTGTTGTATTTTTTTACTCAGATGGAAGTAAGTTATGTTCAACAAGGGACTCGTACACAACATTTCTAGTTGATTTGAATTTTGACGCCAGATGGAGACTAACGAGGAGACTGTATCTTTAAGTTTAATAGCTATCTCTTGTCAGTATCATACTGTGAGATTGTGGTGTTCTTTTCATATTTCAACGTATGTGTTTTGTGAAATTATTCATTCTGTTCTTTATCTGTGTTTAGAATCTAGAAACTGAAACAATTAAATGTCTGTTTCATATGAAATCTCACGATTCTTTGGAATGTGTGTGCTCTGTTATTCTGATAACCGAAATATGCATTTTACGGATGATTTTCTTTCTCAAATCAGAGTTATAGCCTCGTGGTCAAAGTCCCTGGTTTAAAGAAGGAGACGCAGACATTGAAGATCCGTCTGCTACCTGGCTTACCCAGCAAGCTAGTGGTGACCCCTGAAGAGTGCAGTATAGAGAATGGACAGTCGGTGGAGTTTTACGTGTGTGCACAAGATATGGCGGGTAATACCACAACACAGACAAATCTTACAGCTGTGTGTAAGGTAGGAATCACATGATTTAATAAATCCTCCATTGAAAATAGACTGATCAATACAATATTGACAATTGTTTACTCCTGAACATGATAAAAAGGACTTATTCATCAAACCTTTTGGTAACAGTTTGGTAACTGTGTGGTTAGTTACAACGTGGTAACATTAAAACATTGCTAAACGTGAAAATATGTATTAAGTTGTGTTCTATTTATTTGATAATCGTTTATACGATTTATGGATATATTTTGGTGCAATGGATGCTTGCATGAACACAGGGTTTCATTCACATCACACATAGATGTCCAAAACGCTGTGTACATGCAAACTTCTAGACTGAACTCAGCCCGCTGTTGAAAACAACGGACTGAAACCGTCAAGGGAGGCCTCCCTTTTTTTTGCCAAGAGTAGGCGATGGTGTTCAGTTTGGCTGACAGTGGATTGACGTCACCAGCATCAATTAACTATACAGGATTCTTGTGTCGGGAGAACAGGCCCTCAAACAAGCGGGCTGTGGAGAGACTAGCAAACTTCTACATACTGTCACAACTTTGGTTCCAAAAGGGATCTATCAACTATAACTTCATTGTCTTACGTGATGTTCTTTCAGTTCAGCGGAGGAGATGACCTTCCTACATACAAGCAGAACATCTCTCACCATGGAGAGGGTAGCATCACTGGGACACCACTAACACTGAAACACATGAAGGGGATCACTAAGATCAATGCAATCTTTGAGCTACAGGTGAGAGGGGTCATAGAAAAAACTATTTGGTTTGATTTAGAAAGAAATATTCCTTATCATAAAAACATCTCTATTCACTACTTTCATGGATATTCATTTGTATCGTATTTAGTAACCTTTTCTGCTGTATAATAAATTTTAATGAGATTCATCAAAAAACAGCTACTTTCTTCAACTTGAATCTGACTTTCATTTAACGTTTCACTCTTCTTTAATTGGCTGATATCTTGAGCAGTTTCACAATCTCACAAAAACTGGCATATTTTCATTCGTCTCTAGACAAGTTTGCATGCTCGGAAATCTCCCATGATTGAGGCAGGTACACCTTACGTTATAATTGATTATTTCAAATCATTTATTGTTTCAACATTTTGTTGTTTGCTTTTCTGAAATTTATGTTTTGTTTTTGCCAGGTTAATCTAAATTTAAATAAAGGCTAGTTTTATGGAAATTGGAAAAAAAATTCCTAAAGCATAAGTCAGCCAATTTTCGTACTTTTGAAACCTTTTCTGCTAAATTTATTGAAGACCCTTTACGTGTATATTTTACTGGGCAATAACAAATCAAGGGTTGGGATTTTTTTCAAAGGGTCAAAAAAAACACCCAAAATGTTGAATAAAAAAATAGTTAAAATAGAGACATAGGCTTAACTTAGCTAATAAGTCATCACATGCCCAGTGTTACAAAAACTCAAGCCAAAATCATATTAACTGAAAACTGAAACAACCATATTATTCCACTTTTCTTCAGGGACTGAAGGGTGTTACTTCTGTTACAAGGACCGTTACTGTTGAGCCCAGTACGGCACCGGCCTCTATTGAGATATCATACGAGCGAGAGGGCAAGCGGATCAATATAACGGATGGTCAGGAAATGCTGATACCTGCTGGAGAGATACTCACTGGATTTGGTAATAGGTTTCACTTGTAATGTTTTTAAATTAAATCTTCTAAAAATAAACTGTATTTCACTTGGTGAATGTCCAGTGTGCTTATTGTGGTAGTGGTAACTTTAAATTAAGAAACTTAACAATTTTGGGGTTGGTCAAACTGAGGTTACTAGTCAAGATTTGTTTTTTTAAGAGCCGTTTTTTGCAACAAACTGAACATGAAGCCTAGATTTCATGTTTTGAGGTCGCTTTTTAGAGCATTGGATAAAACATTGACAAAAAACTGGTATATTCAGAGATGCAACTGTTACGATTTGTCGGAACGCCGTACGATTTTCAAGGGTAAAATATGCGGATACGATTCTTTGCTTAGAAGTTCAGATTTTTAAAGAAACGGCCAAAGAAACGGCGCGCGGTATTTCTTTCTTGTCTTAGCGCTGACAGTTTGAGTGGAAACCCGCCTACTTGCTAGTTCAACTGTAAGTTATCATCAAACCGATAAAATAACAGCGATATTTGACCAATAAGAAAAAGGCACACTCGACAAGGCACGTGGTTTCGTAAGTTTTATTTCATTTTGCATCGCAGCACGAATATGGAGTAATAATATTTGTATTTTGTAACGTCGGCTCTTCGGTTTCACTTTGATAAAACTCGGCTAAATCCGTAATATTATGATCCAATCAGAAGGCTCGAAATATGCGAGCCCGTTCTAGCAAGTTCTGTTCGCGCATGTGGAGTTGTTATTTCTTCAAACGTGTTTACGTTTTGCGATGTCAAGTGATTCGGCCCGGGAATGAAATTTATGAATCCCGTTGAGATTAATCGGTAAAATCGGAGAGAGTAAAAGAATCATGAATGGCCATGCAGAATGTCATTAGACCTTGGCATGGAAAAATCGGCAACGCACGTGGGACTTAATGAACCAGATTGCCATTGGAAAGGGCTGCATGGGATTGCAGAGTAAATAATGAGCTGTTATTTGTTTGTAAAAATCTCACTTTAAGCACCTTGCAAACATAACAATTTTTTTTTGATTTATTGGATAAATGTTCTGCTTTTTTAATGTAAAATACGCTTTTTTAAGTCAGACATTCTGCTTTTGAAGCAAAAGAGGTTGGCATCTCTGTATATTAAATCTTCTAAAATTCCACACGTTGCGGGTGTTGCCCCTGATCACTGAAAAGTCAATAGTGACACAAAATCAAGCAAGAATATAGATACAAACTCCCAAAAGTGTGGAATTTTAGATTTAATATAGGCCTACCAGTTTTTGTCAATTTTAACAATTTTAATTATTTATTTTTTCAACACTGGTAACGGCCCTCTATCATGACTCATTTGTACAAACTTTTTTTTCCACACAAACAGAGTTCATCATGAAAGACGAGGCTAGCCGCTTGATCACCCTTGATGCCAAGAAAGCTTCTGACCTCCGAGTGAACTGGACAAGCAGTGTCAACAAAGACGCAGCCATGAAGGGTCAACTGCCTGATACTAAGGTGCCGAACTCGGTATCAGACCACAAGTACTGCCAAGTCTCCTACAACGGGGTGGAATTAAGTTTCTCTATAAAGTAGGTGTCAGAATGCCAGGTTAGCTTGTCTTAGATACAAATAGGCAAACTCTTTTGCACAAATGCATATAGTGACTCCATTAGTCAGCTGATAAAGATTGTCTACAAAAACAGTTTTTATGCGCCCACAACGTGGTCGCATGTTGCTATCATGACCGTCCGGTTGGTTGGTTGGTTGGTTGGCTGGTTGGTTGGCTGGTTGGTTGGATGTTCCAACGTTCACAATTAGTTTCCGACACTTATCTTCCAAACCGCTGGACGGATTTTGACGAAATTTGACACATGCGTTCTTTGTATGGATGTGCCGGCACCAGTCAATTTTCAGACCGTCACGATCACTCCAGCTCCCCCTGTTGGCAAAATGAGATTAAAATCGCTGTAATTGGTTTCCAACACTTATCTTCCAAACCGCTTGACGGATTTTGACGAAACTTGGCACAAATGTTCCTTGTATGAATGGGCCGTCACCAGTCGATTTTCGGACCGTCAAAATCACTACAACTCCCCCTAGTGGCCAATTTGTTTAAAATTAGTTCAAAATC
>JAOXYC010218350.1:0-11033 GCA_028565715.1 Phoronis pallida
ATTCCTTGCAGGATATTTGTTTGGAAGAACTGACTAGCTGATAGTTTTCTCAGTTGGTCGGCCAGTACATTCAAGAAAACTTCGACAACAGCGAATGACATATCATCACCTACTGCGAAGTTCTTTCGCAACAATTCCCGACATCGTCCAACAGGGAGTGGCTTAACTTGCTGAGGCCCATCAAAATGAATGTCTGCCGAGTCCACACTTGCATTTTCAAGCGAGTCCATGTAGCGACAGACAACTTGCACGGGACTTGAAACATCTTTGGAAATAATGAAGTCCTCGTAATTCTTCCATTCAATGATCATACGTTTGAAGCAGGTACAAGTAGACAAGGAGTTTCTTAGCCACTGTTTTAGGCTGTTTGCGATCTCAATATAAACATGGTCAGTGTCTAACACGACTCTGCTTGTACCGGATGAAACCATTCCAAGAAAGACTAGTTCAAATATGAACATGTCCAGCTGATAAGGATCATCAACTTCAGCCACGTCAAGATGAAGCAATGTACGGCGGCCAATTTTTGCATTCTGCAAGCGTGAAATTATTTCTGATCTATCAAATGGACCACTGATGGGAAAATGAATGATCTTCCTTTGCAACCTGTGGGCTTCTTCGCATATTGTTTCAGACTTTCCGAGACCTGGTGCCGTTGAAGATACGGTTATAACATTTGGACAGAGGGTCTGTAAACAATGTTCTACGTCTGTTCCGAACATTGGTTGGATTCTTTGGGTCAACTTCGGGAACTGAGCCAGGACAGGATGGGATGACGATCCTCGGCAAATAACACTGAGAAAACATTTTGTTCTGTCATACATGTCTGCATTTTCAATAATGTCGCGAAGTTCGTCTACCAAAGCGAATTGAAGATCGTTTGGAAGGAGTTCAACATTAGCTAAACAGAATAAACCTTCGCCAGCTTCTTTGGAGACGCAACGAGAAAGGAGTAGATATATCTCATCCCACTGCGTGTTGGGTGAGCAAAACAGAACCTGATGTGGTTGTGGATATCTTTCGGTGATGGCGCCGTAAAGTTTCAAAACAGTTTTGATGACGGAGACCTCGCCGCTTTGCAGATGGACAATTAACGGTTTACCTGGCGAAATGGTTTCTCTTAATGTCGATTCGTCATTTGCAAGATCAAGAGGCCGCTGAACCGGGGATAAACCTTTGCAGAGTTTATGGAGCTGCTCCCCAACAAACTTGAGTTTGTCAACCTCACTGTGCACAGCACACTTTGCCATGTTGTCCACGTTGACCAATGGATTGATGAAGCGCAATATAGACATCGCTCCTGATTGGTCCTTTCGGTCTTTAAAGAAATCATAGAGTGTCCATAGCTGGTCTGAGTAGACATAATTCAGGAGATAGAACTCGCGTCTTGCCACTTTCAGTTTGGACTGCCACTCCTCAAGCTCAAGAACAAGACTCTCTGACATACTTCTCAATTCATGCCTTGACTTCACTTTCTTGTTGTAGTCTCTGTAATCAAAATGTCCTGATGTGTGTAGATCTGTTGACGTTCGTACTATCGTGTGGACTACATCATAGGTCTCGATGAAGTCAGTCAAAGCTTTTTTGATCTGTTCAGCTTTTGCATTGTTTTCATCATCGACATTAGTGTCTTTGTTGATGATCAAGAGTGCCCGACTTTTGAGGTCTGATAGGTCTTGGAAAAAGTATTTTCGCGTCTGCTGGTTTTTTGTGTAGGATACAATCACTCGACACTCTCCTGACTGGAAACTGAAAACAAAATTCCCTGCATTCATGATACTCATGACGATACCTTTAGTCATTTCACCTCTGTTGGCCACACTGGAATGTAGAGTTTTAAGGGCGTGGAAGTGTTCATTGCAACCATTGATCTTGCTATCTATGTCTTTCGCTGTTTGCTTGCAAAGCTTCTTGAAAAGTTCTAGAAAATCCATTGCCAGCACGTCTTTGTGATCTTTCTTCCAGCGAATTAGAGGATAAAGAAATCGCTTGACTTCAATCAGCTGCGACACTTGCGCATCTCTCACCAAAGAGTCAGAATGTTCTTCAACAGCATCGATGAGATTTCTGAAATCTTCGTCTTGGTTGTCTTCGAGGAAGGAAATTAGGTTCTTTGAACGAGTCAGCTCAGAAAGAATGACATCGGCTTTATCGTCTATTTCTAGACTCTTTATGCACTGGACGCTTTCACTCAAACGCAGAAGTGTAGTACCTGGTTCTTTTGTACAGCGAAGGACAGAGTTGATTGCAATGCGCAGACTATCGTCTTCGGTTGTATGGAGATCAAAGTTCGCCAATAGTGCTGTTATATTTTCCGACAGGCTATTGTAATTCATGTAATCCTCAAAATTAATCAATGCATTTCTCACTGTAACATCGAATTCTCTCCCAAAATGCACCTCAATGAAGGATATTTCATTTTCTATCTTATCTTCGGGATCGCATTTTTTAAAAAGCTCACACACTTTAGAAATGAGGACATCGTTTCCACTGAAAAATGATTCCATACATGCTTCAAGTTTTTCATAGACTTTAAAGAATAAGAAGTTGGCAACAACAGACACGGATACGGCTGATGTATCTTCTGACTGTGAATCTTCGATCAGATCACCGTTACTGGCCTCGCCGTCAAAAAGGGCTGGCAGGTTGAGAAGACAACTCCCTTCGCCACTCTGGTCAAGGGATAGTCCCTTAAACGACAGAGAAAGGTTAAAATTACTTTCGTTTAAATCCGAACTTGCGAGAGATGTTTTACACAGGTTTAAGAATACACCGCATTTCTTTAGTCTGCCTAACAACTCAACCTGTCCCTGCATTTCCTTAAAGGGGCCCCAGAATTTCTCTTCATCAACTATATGTGCCAGAGTGCATCTGTCATCGCCAGTCAGTTTCTTTTCAATGTCATCCAAACTTGCAGAAAACTGAGCAATATCCTCCAACTGGTCTTGAGCACACATTGGAAGGAAAGTATTCTCGAACGAGCGGAGGTTTTGACAAATGGAAAGCGCATGGTCTACTGAAATATGCATCTCTTCAATAGCTTTTGTAATACCTGTATTCCCAGTAACGAACTCCAACAATTGAAAGGTGGTCTTTGTTTCACATTCTTGGAAAACTGCCAACAGCTTACTCACAACATGAACGGGAATAGTGAGATTTTCAAAGGCCCTTCCAACTAAAGACAAAACATCTCTCACTTTCTTTGCATTTTTGTGTCCCGTCACCAGGTCAGCATATTGTCCATCAGCAGATAATATATTGAGCCAGAACATTCCATCTTCGAGTATTGACTTCAGAACTTTCGGCAGATTCGGGTTAGTTTCAGTGTAACAACTGTACAGTTTCTGGAAATTCAAAACAGCTTCTATCGGAACCAGTTGCAATCTGAAACAAAGTAAATTCCTTAATTGGGTAACATTCTAAATACTATATGTGAGGAATAGGTACAAGATTTTCAAAAAAGATAACAACTTAGCTTTAAATTCCCAATTAGCCGGACAAAACGATGATTTCTATGGGATTTTGCTTAGCAAAATGGTAATTCTAGGATGAAATATCAGCATTTTACGAAACTTTGTTTTTGAAATATCACACAGTTAGTGACCGTTATTGTTCAACAATAAATGGTACAAATTACATATTCGGAATTTTTCAAGAATTGGAAATTACCTGGAATAAACATAGATTCTGTTCGTGCTGTACTTGGACCTTCCAAGTTTTGAAGATGACATGACAATGTTCTTGAGATGCTGCTCAAATTTATCTTGTGTTCTCTTGCTCAACTTTTCCACGTTTGGGATTTCTCCACAGAGAGTTTCTTCTCCAAAGTATGACACATCTTTCTGTACCCTTTCATCAAGGGTGGAGCAGAACTCTTCGTCGCTCTGAAGACATGGAGTATCAAGCAGTACAAAAAGGAGGTCGTAAATAGCTTTAAGTTTCTCTGAGGCTGAGACATTATTTCTTTTGATGTCACTCAATTCTGTTTTGTACCAAGACATTGCAGACTTGTGCAGACCTCGCCGTGTCGTTTTAAGGTTCCTCAGAATGTCAATGAAGCATTTTCTTACACTCCACACATCATGGTTGGCGGTACTAGCCAGAATTGCTAAAAATTTGTCGTTTTCTGGTGGCATCAAACACTCATCTATTAGTAAAGTTTTCAACGATTCTAAATCGTCGTCAGAAGGCCTCCAATTATAGAAAGAACAGATTTGAGAAATTCTTTTGCTGATATTCCTTGAAGCAGCGTTGACATCAAACAACGAGCGATACTGTTTAGCGGTTTCCCAATAGAATTGAACAGAAACAATATCAGCTTGTTTCTGAAGTTCACTATCGAGTAGCAATTGCGATCTTGAGTCTAGGCGAGTAAGGAATTCAGTTTTGGAGTTTTCGTTCACCCAGCTGTTCGTTGTGAGAAGTGATCCGACCTGTAGCAAAAGAAGTTGTGGCCCTATTCCAAGAGCAGCCTCTACAAGCTCGTCGCTAACATAGCCAACCCTGCCGAGGAAAAACTCCCAACACTGAACAATATCTTCATACTCTTGCCTATTTTTGGGCACTGGTCTTTTCAGTTGAAGCAGGCGAATATAGTTTTGGTGAATCACCGAGACAATATTTTGGATCTGGTCTGCTGGAAACCTTTCTGACAAGAACATCTCCATGTCACGTAACAATGCAAATGACTGACTTGACTTGACGATAACCGTAAGCAAGACGTCTGCGCCAGTGGTGCTCGATAACAGGTGGGACAAATGGGTAATTGTTGGTTGTATTCTGGTGAAGTCGTCTCCTTTATCCTGCACCCACTTCATGTCCATGACCTCCTTTGCAGTTAGAAATGGAAATAAATATGGTATACATTCCAGCCATGAGACCCCTCTGCCTAGTGCACACTTCATGATAGTACGTAGCAAACCTTTGATTGGTTTAACCCTGGATTCTATTATATCACCACACCTGCTTTCAATAAGAGGGTTGATCATGACGTTTGCTAATTCTTTGCTTAGGTTATTCAGTATGGTATCAGTACTGAGAAAAGAGAACAATGAAAGAGCAGACAGAAAAAACAACCCACTGGAATGCGGCGATGGAGAATGTAAGATGTCGTCTAGAATTCCATTCAGAAGTGAAATGAAGCTTCTTTGCACACTGTAATCGGTATTTTTATACGACAAGTGGATGTATTCGAGTTCGCAGAGTGACGGTTTAAGTGATTCGACTGTAACTTGAAGACCCATTACTTTCACATAGTTAAAAAAGCCTTCCATCGCACCTTCATACTGTACAGGGTTGATTTGTTTCCCATGCATGAACGTATCACGGTGAACACGTATGTCGCTATTTAGCTTTCTTTTCCAGTTCTCGTTTAGTTCAGCATCGTCAAACAATTCTTGGATGTCACCTTTTCTCACCATGTCTAATACCTTCTTGGTCCTACTTTTCTTGTACCAAATGACGTAGTTATATGACACCTCTGGGTCAACATCGAGACTTATATCCAGATCAGTGAAGTAGATGTTTGTATTTTTTATATCTTGTTCAAAGTGGGCCTCTTGAATACCTGTCTGCTTCGGGTTGAACAATATTGAGATGCTTGCGGGAGTTTCTCCATACTTTTTTCGTATAGAATGTGGAATATACACACAAAATCTTTTCTTTACAGTCTGTAAAAGGAAAAAATATAGCTTATTCCATTTAAAAAACCACAAACATTGCATATTTAAGAACCTCCTTAAAATAATGGGCCTAATAATCAACTGACATCATGATCAACAAGTATCAAACAACACTTTTAGGATGATAAAAACAAAATTGAGTAAAACAGGCGTAAGAACACCACATAATTGTATTCTTAATAACAGAGGCGCTGAATCTTGTGAATGTCTGAAGAAAAATACACTAGTGGCCCTCTGCATTCATTGTAGCTTTATTTACTCATGCGTGTAAAAGAAACACATACATTTGGAACCATAGAATCTAGACGAGTTTCCTCTCTTACAACATGATGACTGAAAGCTGGTGGATATGTGACAGGAGGACCCCGGATAACAATCCGGGACTCCGTAGTAATTTGAAGTTTTGGAGTCTGAAATAGTAAAAATGTTCGTTAGGTATACATCTTGTCGTGCTTTACTATGCTTTTGAAAGCATCCTACATGTATTCTAAATTGTATTGTATTGCATTTTAAAAAACGTATCTCGACCTTTCCTAACGCTTTCCCTGCCAGGAGGTGTTCTGAATTATCAAAAACATATGTACTGTAACTATTTCTGATAGTTCTCGAGGATGGTCTACAGTGCTAACATTATGCTAGGAAGCAGTATTGGTTCCTACCATTATGCCAGAAAAATCAAAGTGATTTTACGATTGGGGCTAAACACATTGGAAAAATACGTTTTTCTCAAATAATTTCCGTCAAGATTTGAATTCCAATAAGAAAAATATGTTTAATGAAGGGATCCCAGATATAAATATATTTGGCAATGTTCTTGTTTGGAATTCAAATCTTGATTTTTTTGAGAGAAACATATTTTTCAAATGTGTTTAGCTATGAATTGTGTGCCAAAGACATCACATATTTGATCAAAATATAAAAACTGTTAAATTGATTTTGTTTGCATAATGATAGCACTGCAGACCATCTTAGAGAACATTCAGAAATAGTTGCCTATACCTTTACCCCTCGAAGACCAGTCTGGTTAATAGTTGGTGGTTATAGTTCTATACTAAATTACAAGGGGGGATATCAATACGTGGCAGGATTTCAAAACTCTATGGCCGGATAGCAAAACGCTGTGGCAGGACCTCAAACTATTTGTTCGGACTTCACAAACCCAATGCCCGTGCCTCAAAACCCAATACCCGGACTTCAAAACACTATGCCCGGACCTACAACACGACGCCCCGACAAATTATAGACCGTGTCCCTGACAATCACCGAACACTCTGACAATCACCGAACACTTTTAACACCGAACTGTTTTGACAAACTTGTTAACAGAGTTCGAATTTGTGGTTGGAATTTTATATAATTTTACATGGACCCCCAAACCCGATGGCCGTGGATCAAACACGACGGCCGGACTTCATGACAATGTTTACCGAGGCAAGCGAAAGTATATCCGAGTTTAGCAACGAGCGAACACTTTTAAAAGTCAATAGCTGAGCCAAATAAAGACAAACTTCAGTTGTTTGATGTTGAAATCAGACATTTTGAACGTACTTCAATCAAACTGATCAAGAATAAATGGACAATCGCCTTCAACCAAACCCGTTTACAAGAACTTAATTCTAATCTTGATGATGATATAACATAATCATAAGACAATGGTGAATGGATGGTCACCTGTGTGTGTCCCACAACAGCATCTCTGTAAGAACTAAGAGTCTCGTAACCAGAAACGAGTTTCTTCACATCTGGATGTGCCTACAAAGAAACAAAACTATCAAATACATTGTAGAGTAACTTATGTCCATGTCGACATCACGAATTAGATAGAACTGTGATGGACATTTTACAATAATAGAACTGACGAGACAAAGCGTTTGACTTACTGCGCCAGTTTGATTTGTCTCGTGTTCAACACGTGTTACGTCAGCTGGGGCACTACTTGTCCTTTTACGACAAATTCCGTCATTTGTTGGCGAAGACAGGGAAAGAGTATCTGGATTTGATGCTGCCTCATCTAGTTTGTCATTCTTCTTTTCAGCAGAACCAATGTTGGTGGACCTAAATAAAATAAAAGTAAACGGATTTACACAATCATAAGAGTTCAACAGAAAAGGGGTTAGAAAATTGATTTTTCTCGAATGCAATGATTGCAATGGAAATGCGATCTTTAGCACATTGAAAGTAAAATCATCAATTAGGGGAAAAGTTCACCTGACTGTGGTAAATATTAATCGAATAGAGTTCGTTTGACACAGTCACTTACTTTAAAATTGTTCGAAATTTTGCAAAGATCGTCCGCCATTTTTGTCAAGCACTGTGAGAATGAGGCTGGCGGGAAACTGCAGCGACACCAGTTGATGAATTGTTTTTTTAAGATGGAATCATAAACGTGGTCCAATTGGTATTGACCAACGTCCCTATTCATACAATCATTTCCATGCATTCTGATGTGTATGCTTTCCTTAATCCAACGAAAACATCTGAACACATTTTTCATTAGTCAGCAAGAACTGATCATACCACTTCATCAAATCATATAATTAATTGGGATGATTCAAAAAATTATAAACAGAGATAATGATCGCAACAAACGTTGGATTAAGGAAAGCATACGCATCAGAATGTATAGAAACAATTGTATGAATAGCCAGGGACGTTGGTCAATACCAATTGGACAACGTTTATTCCATCTTAAAGAAACAATCCATCAACTCAACACCTGGTGTCGCTGCAGTTTCCAGCCAGCCTCATTCTCACAGTGCTTGACAAAGATGGCGGACGATCATTGAAACATTTCGCACAATTTTAAAGTAAATGACTGCGTCAAATTAACTTTATTCGATTAAAATCATAAAGTTTTACCTTTCCAACTGATCATCAAAATGTTGAATGCCTTTTTGAAAATCCTTTTTCGATAGCTCCACAGTAACTACGTTCGCCTCGTTTATACTACGGGATCCTACAGCGCCAGCTAATCCTTGACAATCCAACACTGTCGTCAGCTTATCTGACAGATCGTCGCTTCGAACCGATTTATACAGCTGCTGCAGAGCATCTTTATTCGTAGTCAAAGTAGAGCATATGATTTCATCAGTTACGAGTTCGAACGTTATTATGGTGACAGTTTCGTAGTTTTTCGAGAAAAATCCATTGATCGTTTCTTCTTTTTTCTGCAGAAACTTCACAAACTTCTTCAGCACGTTCTCGTCTTGAACAAGTCGGCTAGATTTGCCTCCATCCTTTGACACACTCAGTGTCAGCAGCAGTTTAAACTCTGAAAGAAAACTTAACAATTTCCTAACAACTATAACATTTTTGGTCCTAAAAGTCAAGTTGTGCAATAATGATTACGTAATAAATGTAGCCGCTGTCATCGATATTTTCCCTGGTATACAAACAATAGGGAAAAATTCAACACAATGCAAATAATACCCGTCGAAATTAAATCAAAGTAATTCAACCAAACAAACGTATCCAAGCTCATTGTAAATAGGCTATCAGTTATTAAGATAACAGTTTTTTTCATGATGTTGTATGTCACATGTACGAAACTTTTCCAATTGAATATTTTCTTGAACCATAAGCTCACCGTATGGATCCATTTCGATTCAGCTATCTATGCGCTTAAAAGGAGGACCTTCTCAACATGGCTCATCTTGCTTCATATTAGAACTCAATCTGAAACAGCGCAAATAA
Source organism: Phoronis pallida (assembly GCA_028565715.1). Taxonomy (NCBI): domain Eukaryota; kingdom Metazoa; phylum Phoronida; family Phoronidae; genus Phoronis; species Phoronis pallida. Next base: position 9,375 of record JAOXYC010218350.1, read on the forward strand.
TGTTCAGTAGTAGATTTGAGTAATAAGCAAGAAAAAGTGAAATAAATTATTTGCTGTGTGATTCAAGAGTCAATATCATTCTTCTTTTCAAAAAAACAAGCTATTTCGTTTGAATTTTAAAAACACAGTGCGGGACGATTTCGTTGTTTGCACACTGATGAAAGACAAGGTCCGACACTGCTGTTATTTTATTGAAAAAATCGGTTATTTTTAACTAAATTACCGTATTCTCCCTAATTAGCGCCCCTGCCCCTACATAAGCGCCCCCAAGCTGTTTTCAGAATGTGCTGGTCTGCTGGAATAAACGCCCCCCCCCCCCTGCGACTTAAATTTTCACCAACTTACCTTGTTTTCCTTATCCGAAACCTGACATCAAACATTTTTTTTTGTAACTAACAAGTAATTCGAATAACAACCATGTTCCTTGAGTGTGTTTCTTTTATTTAGTTTCAAGTGTAAAACATTTATTTTGAAAATGAACACTTCCGTTGCTCGCTCAAATGGGCTAGTTCATTATTACAGACGTGTGAATCCTGCAAATTTCTTCCAAATAAGCGCCCCCCCCCCCTTTTTCCGACTTCTTCAGTTGCCAAACGCCCGGGGCGCTTATACGGTAAAACTAATTGGGAGGAGACTGAAGATGCAATAACTCTGTTGGTTGGATTTTCCATTGTCTCACGAACAGGCGTACACAATTATGTTTGTATTAGTTAATTGTTGACAAAGTTATTGCAGTTCAAACAGGGACCCATTTATAAACACTCCATATTTTGTAATGACGTTGTGTTAAAAGCCCGGTTTAAAACCTCCTAAACTAACTAAGCAACCGGTCATTATCAAAATCGGGGGACGACCGCGATTTCCTACATGCAGGTAGCTAGGGCATAGCCTACTGTTTATATTGTTGTCGAAACCGCAGGGGTTTCTCGACTTTTTGAAGGGTGGCTTTTTAAAGCTCACTTTTGAAGAAAAATGCAACTCACCAGATTTTAAAAGTCACGGCAAAAATAATTAGTTATAGCCTACAGCAAAATATTCAGTTCTGGTAACTTTCTCAAACACGTACATGTACCCCCACCCTTTCGAATGATCAACACTTAGGCCTACACTGGCTACAGTGCAACAATTGAGCCCATTTCCCCGGGCCCATTTAATAAATCAACAGGTACAGTATGCCTACAGGTGTCACCGACTGTGGATCGCCTGTGTGGGTAAATGAACGGTAAGCTGGTAAGTGGCCCGGGGTAAGTGGACTATTTAATTTAGTCGCCCGCCATACACAATTGAATAAAAATGCATGACTAAAGAGAATACAATATCGGAGAATACTCAGAATACATAAACCTGCCTGAGCGCTTGACTGACTTGAGGTCACGTGTAGCGGTACTGACGGGTACTGTTAACTGACTTAGGACACTTAGGTAGGCTACTCGACTCGCCGCTGTCACCTCCACGGTCAGTCTAACACTCTATGTCACTCAATCTAACTTACTTACCTGCAGGGAGTATTCAAAATCAAACGTCTGCTTCCGTGTTAACGACGTTCATAAACTTGGCGTTAACGCAAACCGCCCATCGTCACTGAGAGTGAGACTTTTCGAAGAAATGCTAACGTGACTGCTAAACAATGCAACGGGAAATTTCCACAAAATGATGTCA
>JAOXYC010218461.1:0-11029 GCA_028565715.1 Phoronis pallida
ATTGTTCTGAGATAGCCAAACGCGGGGGTCGTCGGCTGTGTTTCGTGGGATTGGTCCTGAACTATTTCGTGACGTCACCAACACCCACAATTGTGGGAAATGGACAACCGGTTCTCAAAGAGTGTAACCGTAGGGAACCAGGTTAAGCAATGCTGGATTTTGTGTCGTCGTTAAAAATCGTGATTTCACCGAAATCAAACTAGATATGTGTTCCTGTCTTCCTGTTTCAAACAAAAAACACGACTAAGCATGATGATTGTTGAACATTTCGAAATTCATTCTTTTTTAAACAAGCCCGATCAGCGGGCTCAAGCTCGCCAACTAACTAAACAGGACTAAACTCTATTTTGTCGTCCATCAATACTCTCAAAGACAAAATTGTGGTTTGGGGACTTGACTAGTTCTGAGAAAAAAATGGAATATCGCGCCAGCCGACGACCGAACACGAAATACAGACGGCAAAAACGGCCATGGCCCACTTCTAGCCTCGTTCCCAAGCCCAAACGCGGGGGGTCGTCGGCTGCGTTTAGTGGGCTTGGTCCTGAACTATTTTGTGACGTCACAACACCAGCATTTGCTGGTGCTGGTTCTCAAAGAATGTAACTGTAGGCTGATAGTTAGTGCTAAATTGCGGATTTTGTTATTGTCAGGAGCAAATAAATGCAAAACCGTATTCCTTAACCAAAAAACCTTAAATTAAATCCCCAAACGTAGCAAACACATACATGAAGAAAAAACATATCTCTTGAAAAATATTCATTAGAATGTCAAGGTCAAATTCAAGGTCACATCTCATAAAACAAAATGGTCGCCAAATAGTGCAAAACTTGGCTTGCTGATAGATGTGATCAAAAATAAGAGGATTTAAAAGTAATTTATCAACATGATATATATTTAAGTCATCTCATTTTATGTTTCCTTTAAATTGTCAAGAAGACTCATTTGCATAAATCCAATATGGCTGCCATTTTTTCGAATTAGCGACATCTTGAAAACGATTTTTCACCTTTTTTGAGCTCAAGCAGTTAATAGTGAACAAGGTTTTTTGTAGCAAAACTGAATGAGGTTTATCATCGATGTTTACCAAAGGTTAACTAATTACTTTGACAGGCTATCCACGGAGGCCACCTATTAAAGGCTTTGAATAAAATAAACCATGTAACTTCTTCAACCATGCACAGTGTCTTAAGTTTTGCAGATAATCAAGTGTTACTCCCGAGTCTAGGACGACGAGATTAATGTATTGGACTAACAATTCCAGATCTTTCAAATCCTCAATAAACAGTCCGCTTTCAATCAAAAGTGACATCATGAAAAAAACGTAATTTCAACTTCTCACTGAGTCTTGATTTACTAGACACAATAGTCTGCTTGTTAGCATGTTCTTGTCAACAATAAAAACTGTTACTTGCATGATCCTTGACATTCACATTAGTGCAGTGCAGGCTAACGAGTTGATTCGACAACGACATCTCTTGTTGCAGAGTGGTTGACTTTTACAACCACACTCAAGCAGCTGTTGGCATGATTTCAATATTTCAGGCAAGTCCATCCAGACTGGTATCCACTGTACACCGTTTAGCTTTTGCCATCCAAAACCATCTGGACTTGGTTGTCCTTGTACTGCCTCCAAACGTTTGAGCCAAATGGTCGATTGTAATAAACTTCTGTTATATGCTGTAACAAGGCAGATTGGATTGGTGGAAGGTTGTGCATCAGCTGAGCTTTTCGAGGGAAAAGTTCTCTTCTTAGTTCGTTCACTTGGGTTTGGCTTGAGTTTCTATCATAAAGACGGCAAGCAAAAGTTTCAATCTTTTGAAATTCGTCACTGCCTGTGTCCAAGGTAGGAACTGACGCCGTTTTCTTTCCCTTCCCATAGAAATGAGACGTAGTATCCGAACCTGTAAAGGCATGGAACATTGGTAGTGCTTGGCATATGTGAGGGGCAAGATGGTCATACACACTGTTGACATAGAATTGTCTTGTGTTTTTTCAAGCTTTCAGTAGTATCCATAGTTGAATTGCAGGCTGTACAGCTTTCAGTTCATAAAAAAAACACCGAGGAGGATGACAATAATACCCAGTTCTTATATAGCGCTTTTCTTTCTTGATTCAGAAACTCAAAGCGCTTTACCATACCCACTAGCATTACCCAGGCTACGGATCTGTTCATCAACTCCACGGGGAGCGTACAGCAGGCGGGCAGTATTCTCGAAAGAGATGCTCTAGCCGTGCTAAGCACTTACAATACCCACCCTACCCTATATAGCCCAGTAGGAAACACTCAGTGCAATGCAACCCAAGGCGCGAACCCACGACCTTTTTGTTAAAAGGCCGGGAAACTAACCACTGATCTACGAGTGCCTTCCAAGTACATCGGTATCCACTGAAGAAAATTGAATCTGGTGATAACCTTTCACCAAGGCATCCAAAACATGAACCTCACACATATTCGTGTGTCAGCCTCCTCATGATCACAAGGAGGCATGACAGAACCTTGGGAGAGGACAGACTGACCATGGGTAAGATATATATCTTTGCCTGGAGGACATTCAGTTGTCGAAATATCTTCAGGTAAGAGTATGAACAACTCGTCTTTGTTTTTTGAGTTTTTCAAATTTGACAGGTAGTCGTGTTTGGGGTGAATCTTTAGTTCGATCACCAGAACATCTAGAATCTCTTGTGTAAGCCTTGAGGCTGTCTTCTGTGTAAGTATCAAACACACTGTCAACTCTATTGCAGTTGCGAAGAGTAGAATGTGTCCACTTGCCAAAGTTTTCACTGAAATGACCAAAGGTTGATGATTCCGTTGCAGAAAAGCTATGCACAATAGCAGGTCAATCAAACACCTTCTCTTCTACAAACTCGGGAATGTCTGGCTGAGGGAAATCTAGCATGTTAAGCAACTGTGCTTTCTGAGATGGCAAGCGCAGGCTACCATCTTGGCCTAGAGAGGGTGGCCAAGAGTGGTTCTCGTGTTTGAAGAAATCTACCAGGTAAGTATCTCTAACCTGGCTTGCAATAAAAAGCTGACTAAATAAAGAGTAGTCATTCTTGATATCATCATTGCGATGCTTGGTGGCTGTTTTGGTCTCCTCATTTGCTGATTTAAAAACAACACACTTGTGTTTCTTGATTGGGGTCTGTATCGGTTGTGATTTCTCAACAAGGACTGCCTGTTAAAAGGTTTCATATTCCCAGTCACTTCAACATTCTGAAGGGTTGAAGCGTCATCAATGCATCTGTGAGAGTCGATGGTCATCAGTTCATCGCTCTGGTCGAGGAAGGGATTTCCTTTCGCTGAAATAATGCCACACAGACTGTTTACGTGGTCTTTGAACTTGTTTTCGCAAGGATGGACTGTTTTCGTGGTGATTCATTTCCTCATTATTGTCTTCAACATCAAACTGGCATTCAAATTCAGTGAGCAGCTTTGCCAGCTCTGGTCCAAATACCATCCATCTTGTTAAAGCGTTAGAATTCTCGGTTAAACCGATTGCGCCACCACTGTCTTTGACTAAAGCATTGTTTTGCTCGTGGGCCTGGTCAATTGGATTGCGCAGAACCTTGTCGTGTCTTTGAAAATACATCAATGTACAGAGAAAAGTTTTCCTGTCGATGTGCTCGAACAATTTCCGGAATTCATAAGTCGGACTTTGGTTTGAACTTTCTATCTTCCAGTCAGAAAACTGCTGCTCTGGTGATGACACTCAAAGCATGCTTCATCATAGATGCCGTTGCTGCCTTCTCTTTAAAGAGTGGGAGGAGAGCAGACACTCCACGTTGTGATGGTGATTCAGTCTGTTGAGCTGCATGGTATGTGGCCCAAGACACGTTGTCTACATCATCAAGAACATCTTTTGTCAGCAGTTCTTAACTATGATGAATCCATTTTTGAAATAAAAGTTCTATTTAGTGTTATGATGGATCCAGTCGCATTCTTTCACGAGTTGTCCATCAGTAAGAGAAGTCTGGTTTTCTTCTAAACGAAGATTGGCAGCCATTGGAATTCTTACAGCATTGGTGTTTTATACCGTTTAAACAGACATCTGGAACAAGACTTTAGGTTTCTGGAATGGCGAATCCTTCCTGGAAGGTATCGTCATCTTGAAGTTGTGTATGTGGCCGAATCGTGCCAGGTGTGAGATCAGTTTTCAACTCATAAATTAATTAGTTTGTACTTTTTTATTCCTTGACCTGATGGAATCAAAGTGCAGGATTATATAACCTTAAAAGCGATTTTTATTTTGCCCTCCAGATGGATAACTTAGCTTATGATAATTAATCAAAATAATTTAATTGATTTAAAATGCAAGTTAAATGATAATATAATGGTTTTTGAAATAATTTCACATTCATTATTATACTGAACATTTTGTAACTTATTGTGAACTGTAAAACAGTTTTTCATTGAAATCTGCAACCAAAACAAAAATTGGCAATCTTCCACTTACCGTTTTACTCAATAACAAAGCATTCAATTAAATCAAAACTGTTGGGTTTTATTCTAAAAACATTCAAAATACAAATAAATTACATATCAAGCAAAACAAACATGATATTTCATATCTTTTCTGTGAAATTGCCTTCGCCGGACATATTCACTGCCACTTACATAGTCGCCATATTGAATTTATGCTAATTAGCTATTCAAATTTCATTATTTTTGAAAATTTTGATGACTTCAATTATAAAATACACATGTATGATCAATTTGAAAGCAAAACAAGATATAAACTCACTAACATTTCATAGTTATTCAAATTTAGAAAAAAATAAGCATTTTCAATTGTATTTTTCTCAAATGACCTTTGACCTCGATTTGACCTTGACATTGACCTCACTTAATAAACATTCAGCATGTCCTAAAGTACCAGTGTGCCAAAAATGGTGCTTTAATCCGGGGTGTAAACGTTTTCAGGTTGAGGCCCCCGGCTATAGTGGATAACGCGCTGAAATAAATTATTTACTGATGCCGTTCAAGGCCGCTAGATGGCGTTATCCATTACATGGGGGTGTGGTTTCATAAAGTCTAACCAAGAGATGCCGATGGTGGTGTTTCAAAACAGAGAATTTCGACCCATTAAGAATTGTTTTTTGATATTTTTTCAACTCGTACTGAATCCTAAGTTATTCAACAAAGACATATCAAAAATTTCAAAATTTCACACCCAATATTTCTGATTGTTCCCATTTACGTTAATTCGTCTATTGTCCTACTATCGCATCTGAGATGGTAGGTAGTTAAGTGGCAATGAATGTTTTTCCATGTTAATTTTCTTTTGTTGTCATCTAAAAAGGGGAGAAAACTCACCAGATATTCTCTGCACCTATTACCCATGATGGTGACTTCTTCCGGGTTTCTTCTCGCCGACAGGGGAGCTACTGTCAATCAGTTAAATGTCCACATCACAGTTTATAGATTTTTGTTGTCTCTTTAAAGCTTCCCCGTCAATATATAAAACCGATAATTCAACGCATTTTTTTTCGACTTTTCGCGTCCAGTGCATAGCATTCTCTTTTAAGTTCAAACATTAAGTCAGCGACCGTCGGTCATTTTTTCCTTCTGCTTATAAGTTATATCATAAATTCATAGAAGATAGCTTGAGTCAACTTATGCTTAGCGTAATGGTCAAATCATACGTTACACTTCAATGCATTTGCCTCGGTTGCATGCAATTGGATTTGAAACGACCTAGTCATATCTATCTACATATATCTATCTATTTAACATTCGGATTGAGGATTGGTTTGAAGTACGCAAAACCAGATGTGAACCTTACTCCTTTGGATTGAACTAATCGCTTAAACTCGAAAATCTGTTCTTTTAAAATGTTTGGTTATATGAACAAATAAAACTCCGTAAACTACTGGGGAGGCTCTGCAAACTGGCTGGAAACATCAATAGATGTTATAGTTACACAGTCAGAAACTAGTTACGCTTGACAGTATTGACAGGAATCTCCATGTCTTGATGGCAAACCTCACTTCCCAAGACATGTATACGACATCCTCTTGAAGGGCGACCACTGGCAGGATATTCTCAACCTCATCACGTCCCCGGCATTCCGGCACGCCATCTGCCCTGAGTTTTACGATCAAGACATGGAGATTCGTGTCGACATTGTCAGGGGTAATTACTTTCTAACTGTGTTGTATATTATATCAATAGAATGCCAAAGCATTGCAGCTGGTATTTCCATCAAAAGGCACTTGCAACTGGTATTTCTATCAAAAAGCCATTTGCAACTGGTATGTCCATAAAAAGCCTGCAGATCGTAAAAAGGTCCTGTCTTTTACAGTTTTGTCTTACCACTTCTCCCTGGTTGTTTTTAAAAGCTTGTATTCCATTTCATTATTATTTTAAAAAGTAGTAACTCACGACTGTTTTCTTCTTCGCGTTACAAAACTACCGGTACATTGTTTTTGTCAGAAGTGATTTTCTTATCTTTGATATTTCAAGGTACATTATAAACTTACATGATTATTGCAAGCACAGATTAACAAGTACAATTATTTTGATTGCATCATTATTTTTCCTGAACGCGCCTTCGGGAATGACCGTTGCAGTCGGTGTTAATTGAGATTATAAGCATCAATGTTCTCTTTGCGTTGTATTTTCCGTTGTTCTTTGAATGCGTTAACGTTGTCATCTGACGCCATTTCTTTAACGACTGCATTCTTTGCCTTTTCAAATAAATCGGCTGGAAACTCAGACCTACTTCCAATTTCCAGTGTGTCTCCATCAAAGCAGGTTATCTGTTAATTAGGTAAGAATAAACTTATCTTGGTAAATATTTTGTAAAGGAGATGTTTTGAGCTCGGTTTTCAGAGGGAGAGAGAGAGAGTGAGAGAATAGTGACCCGTGTGTAGAGGGTGTCCACCAATTTATGATACCGACTGCCTCGAACTGTTTTGTCTTTTTACATTTTTACTTGGCAAAAACTTACGTTTTTTCGCTACCACGTTTCGTTTTTGAGTTATTAACGTTTTTTTATCAAAATGTGTTCCATTTCATCTAGTATATGGTTGGCAGTGTAGGTCACTTCCCTGTTCCATGGTGCGTGCGTGAGTGAACTTTTCAGTTCTAACTACAGTGCCAATAGGGTCAATACCTAGTGTTTCGGTGATGGCTCAAAGCCTATTATTTTTTGTCAAAATCAGAATCAAAATGGCGGCTCTGGCATCCATTTTGTGTTTTTATCGTTTTTTGGCCATATCTCAGTCCCCCATTCGATTCTGAAATTTGGTGTGGGTGTAGATCTTTTAATGCTCTATCGGTAGTGTCTTATCCATTTTGCTCTACGACTTACCGTTTTCGAGAAATACGTGCATATATTTTCAATTGCAGCCCCTATTGCGGCCATTTTGTATACAAATTACAAGCCTCATTTTTCGTCCAATTCACTTTAAATTTACAGAAAAAAACATGTTATGGCAAGACCTATGACTTGTTGGATTTTTGTTGAAATCAAATTTAAAATGGCGGCTTCAGCAGCCATTTTATTTTTCAATTTTGCTCTACAGGCAACATTTTTCATTTAATTTACATCAAACTGACACGCACAAGTGACCGTTTTATGAATAACAGTTCTATAACTGTTAAGGAAGATTGAACACGCTTGACTTCCGGTTATTTTATATTACTTTTTGCCAAGTTCTGCTGTTTTCCTGTTTTGAATGTGAAGAGCTGAGAAGATAAGAAACCTAGCCACCAATAAAGAATACTGTAAGCAAAAAAGAAACTTTTATGTGAAAAATCTGCAAGCACAACCCCAGGACCATCTCAGATCTCAAGGAAACAAACACCAGGGAAACCCAAACGTTTAAGCTCGGATTTCTCTGGTGATATCAGGGTCGTTAATAACTTCGCTCTCAAAATGCAAGTTACATGCCACCAGCGGGACGTATCCCATCTACTAGAGCCAGATTTTAAAAAGACCTCTAGAAATCTAATGTCAGGCATTTTTGGTTACAAATATGCCAACTATGCAGTTTACATAATTAAGGTATGTCGATTACAAAAATGGTGGATGCCAACCTGAAAACGTTTCCTAATTTGCATAAATTAAAAATAGCGGACATTTTTTCTATATTCGTATTTTTGTCGCTATTATGTTGGATAAATGGCCGCCATTTTCAACATGGCGGCTTCTAGGTCATGGTTTTGTCAGCTCTTCGCAATGACGGTCTGGTAAATTTGTGTATAAAATACTACAAGATAGATGCATAATTCACATCAATTAATGATGGCTGACACGATGGCGTACAAAATTAGTAGCCGAGTTTATAAAAAGACGTTTTAATAATTAGCGGGTGTGGTGTTAAAGTAGAAATAACGATAATTATGTTTCTATGTATTGGCGAATTTAATTCATTTCAATTTAATTCCACATCAATAGTGCCTCAAACTCAGCGTACATATTTGTGCTTATTAAGTCTCGGTCAGAGAATAGTGCCTCAAACTCAGCGTACATATTTGTGCTTATTAAGTCTCGGTCACTCTGACAACATTATTCTTACCACTTTGGCAACCACTTTGTACACGCTGCTTAATACATTTTTGTGTTAATTTGCACATCCCATCTGATAGGTTCCGGTCAATTTTGAATCGCTATAAGCGCAATGATAATAAAGGCGTCCTTTTACAAAAAAAAGAAATGAGTTCAAATCCTGACTAAGGCTGACTTCCAACTAGACTCAGATATATCACTAAATAGATTCATTCGACTGGTAGCATATTTGAAATAAATGTTCTTGTATCCTAGTCAGGTAGTTAATCACGTTTTTAATATTTTCACCTTCCTGGTCTGAAGGCGTTCTCAGAAATTGCGGATTCTGTCAGACTGCGCATGTGAGCTAGCGCCGATTCTTGGGCGTAGGAATATATCAGGCTGTCGTATCACAATATTGTACATGTCAGATAGATGAAATTGCCCAATCTCACGATTCATAGCACGATCTCACATATGTCCAAGGTATTTCAGAACAGTTACGACGTGTGTTTGGTAGTTATGATATTCGCACAGCGTTTAAACCCGTCTCTACTTTAAGGCATTCATTAGTTCATCCCAAAGACAAGCGTATAATATTTTGGACAATACAGGTGTGGTTTATAAAATCCCTTGTTCAAATTGTGACAAATTCTACATGGGACCCGCTCACAAGATCGTGCATCTCAACATGTGTTTCATAAGAATGCTGTCACTGATCATAGTGGCATGCATAATCACATCATTGATTGGGACAATACTCAAATATTGGACCATGATAACAATTGTGAAACTAGATGGATCAGAGAAAGTCTAATATATTAAACAAGCTAGAGATCGTGCTATGAATCGAGAGATTTGGCAATTTCTGCTATCTGACATGTACAATATTGTGATACGATAGCCTGATATATTCCTACGCCCAAGAATCGGCGCTAGCTCACATGCGCAGTCTGACAGAATCCGCCATTTCTGAGGACGCCTTCCTACCAGGAAGGTGAAACCATTAAAAACGTAAGTAACTGCCCGACTAGGATACAAGAACATTTATTTCAGACTCAGATATGATGATGCGCGGATCTTCAGGAGTGTGCCGCAATCGGCTGTTTAGGTAATCGGAAGTTGAGAATTGTAAAGCTATTCGAATAATGAAGCGCCATATAAGCACTTGGCAAAATATGAGCGAGATGTACCGAAGAATATCTCTTTGAGAATATTTAAGAAAAACATGTCAATTACAAAGAAGTACAGTAAAATTCGTATTGGATATTAGAAGAGTCAAATGTTTGACACATTTTATCAACTCATTGACACCACTGTAGGTGTTTGCAGGTTGACTTGTTAAGGCAGGAAAGACTCCCAGAAATTCTGACACGTCGGTTATTGTGCTTATTGCCACAGTGTTTTCCCGGACAGGATTTGGGACACAAAATACAACATATTATCCGTACATCCAACCACAGAATCGTGCTGGAATTGGATCATGGAGTCCAGTAATGAAGGTGCCCTGGTACTCAGACTCACACTTTTTAAAAATCCATTAGCCTGTTCGCCTTATATTCCTAATCAAGATCCTATGCACGATATGACAACCTAAAAATGTTGCCTTGGGGACAGAACGAGCAACCCAGCTATGTGTTGAAGGGTCGACTTCTCAACACATACCTGAAGAGATGGCATTTTCTCATCAAATTTGTAAAATACATCATCCTGGCATTCATATTTCTTAGAAATGACGCAGTTCTCAAACTGCCTGTACCATTTGCAAAACTTCTGGCAAATGCTCTTACTGAGAGGAAGAACAGTAAAAGAAGTCTTAGCTGCATGTCTAAGTTGTCGGTAAAGGATTTCACAAAATCTCGTTAACGAAATCTCTCGCTGCTCTTGAAATACATGTACCATGAAGCAGTGGTATACCAAACTTTAAGAATGGCTCCAAGAAAGTCGTGCAAACCACTACCTTATTAGATGAGACTAATGTCACAGAAAGGGAAAGGGTCACTCAAACGTCTAGTTCCAACTCTATCAGACATCAACATCGACTTTGAGTCTTACGCACCAGTAACTTATGATGAGATTTTGAAATTAATCTCATCCTCAAAACCCACAACAGCACCCTCTGATCCTATACCTGCGCATATTTTTGTGCAACTCAACGACCTCCTGTCTAAAACAGTCAAAGAACTCATTAACCTGTCTCTAGCTAGCGGAGTATTTTCTGATGCTTTCAAGCACGCAAACTTAAAACCAATTATCAAGAAACCTGGTCTTGACCCTGAAACCATGAAAAATTATCGTCCCATCTCCAACCGTCCATTTCTTTCAAAGCTCTTGGAACGAGTTGTTGCTGCCCGTTTGAACGACTATCTCTCAGCAAATAGTCTCCGTGATAAAAATGCAATCTGCATATAAGAAGTTCCACTGCACTGAAACTGCCTTGGTTCGAATTCACAACGACACTATTTCTCAAATTGATTCCAAACAAGCTGTCTTTTTAGTCTTGTTGGATCTCTCAGCAGCTTTCGATACGATTGATC
>JAOXYC010218572.1:0-11028 GCA_028565715.1 Phoronis pallida
TTTTAAATTATTTGTTTAAATTGTAATTTTATTCCTCATTCTTGGGGGTTATTTAATAATAAATAAATAAATAAATAAAATAATCAATGCTTTAACTGTGGGATTTTCCCAGATCAACTCACCTCCATTTTTATTATGAATCCTTAATTAAAATTCACTGTGTTGGTGTTTTCCTTCAATTTTGAGTAAGAGAACTCATGATGGTTGTAATTGTGATGTTAGACAAAAAAATCAAAAAGCTCCCACCATTGAAAAATATGGCGTCATTAACATCATGCAATAGAAAAAGATTTCAAACGTCTTTTTTACATGAGGACTTTTGAAATAGATTTTTGTGCAATGACTAAAAAGCAGTAGTAGCAGTAAGGATATTATTGATCATTATGATTTTGATCACTTTAGAAATAGACCAGGGGCCAGTTGGATAAAACTCTTAAACGACAGTTAGCGTAAAATTGGTTAAATTCGATTGTTGTGTGATGTCAAAATAATACTTCTTATGTCATACAAAAATCCAATGTTTACCAATGTTTCAGTTAAATATAGTAAATGAGTTTTATCAGAGGCCGTCAATATAGAGACTGTCCACTCTACAATGTTGGAGTGTAAAAATGCGTGCGCGCGAGTTTTGCGGTACCTGCAATGTATTGGTCATTGCGTAATTTCTTAGCCGTGAGCAGAAATCGGACAACTTTGAGCTGCGATGACTTCCGAAATAATTGACGAAATATTGTTGTAATGGCAATTATCTGTTCCAGGTGGCACCTCGTGTGGACAAGCTCCTGAATGTGATGATGCAGTTTCACTTCTTGGTGACACCTCGTGTGGACAAGCTCCTGAATGTGATGATGCAGTTTCACTTCTTGGTGGCACCTCGTGTGGACAAGCTCCTGAATGTGATGATGCAGTTTCACTTCTTAGTGACACCTCGTGTGGACAAGCTCCTGAATGTGATGATGCAGTTTCACTTCTTAGTGACACCTCGTGTGGACCAGCCTCGGAATGTGATGATGCAGTATCACTTCTTGGTGGCACCTCTCCTGGTAGAAAATTTAAAGTTATACATCGCTAATTACGAATGTGAAATCATGTGAAATCATGAACTATTGAATGAGGTCGATTGCGTTGGAGTTGTTGTTACAAAGTGTATCCTTACATTCATTTGAATGAATAATTACCTTCGCTTATTCCAGAAATATCTATACTAGGCGACTTGATGAAATATCTTGATAACTGAGATCAACTGTAACGTATTAACTTTGTGTTTTTCGATGAATAATGAAGGTAATAACACAAATTGACAACAAAAAAATAATCAAACTGTTTTAAAGAAACGGATGAAAATGTCGTATTTCAATAATTGATAATTCGACATTCGTAGGTAGCGATGTACGCGTTTAATTACAAACATATCACAAAAAGGTACAAATACCTACCTGATGTTGGTGCCTCATTCAAGGAGTCGTTGTCTTTGGAAACTAAAACGATACTTTTATTTTGAAATGAATCATTGAAAAAAATATTTTGAAGAACCTGATTATTGATGATTCAAATTCCTTTAATTTCTTAGTCTGAACAATAATAGCATTTTTTAGGAAAGTCAAGATGGGACGGACTGAGAAAAGTAAGATTTGAAAAACAAAAGAGACAGGAAAGAAACAAAGAGGTAACTATGAAAGTGAATGCCAGTCTTTCGCTATTGGATAACCAACAGAAGTCACATTTAGTACTTTAAAGAAATGCTAGGCAAGTCTTTTTTCAAAAATAGTATCACCTATTTTGAGTGATCTCAAGCTCAGACTCAGTCTGAGTTTTAAAGGCAAGAGAGAAATGATTCAACGGACTAATTTTATAGTGGACAGGGATTATCAATGAACAGATTTAAAGATAAAAAGTATAATGTCAATGCCACCATGGCTTAAAAGAAAGTAAGCCATTAACCCATATAAAAGCATAAGAAATTATTCTGTCTACTTGAAGATTAATGAAGCATACAGAGGAAACATTGAAAGGATGAGGGTGCAGTACAACAGAAAGAAAAGAGTGCGAAGTTTTGCAGTTGGTGATGCAGTGTGCCTGAAAGTGCACAAAAAAGACAGATTGACAACATCGATGCCACGTTTACCAGGTCGTGTGGTCAAAGTTACAAAAAGTGAAACCCAACCCCTTTACACAATACGGTATACAAAAAATTCAAAGTTGTTAAATAGTTACAGTACATAACGATTAATAAATAGACTATCAAAACCGAGTAAAACTCTATAAAATAAATGGAAGCGCTCATAGCTCAGTGGTAAGTGTCCCGGCCTTTTAACAAAAAGGTCGTGGGTTGCATTGCACCAAAGATATTGGTAAATACACGCGTAATTTTGTTGGAATTTCTGCCACCGAGAGCGCTGCAATAGTTATAAAAGTGGCTAGTTGGAGTGGCTGTGTTGTCATGGAAATTACGCCCTTACGGAAATTACAGACTATTCGAAACACCTCGGCAAATGCGGACATGCGTGCGAGATGATAGAAATTTGTTTCTATAGAATCTTGGTTACCCAAATGTCTATTTATCTAACCTCATTGATTGCCCTGAGTGACTTTCAAAATTCGCATTACTATTGATCAGATAATGGATCTAAAGTTCGTGTAGGTCTAATATAGAAAAACGTTGATCTATCAAATTAGCCCTTGGTCTTTTTGCATTGTAGCGAAAACAATATATAAATTCATTACTTTCACTAACGTTATAAAGAAATCTGTCATTTGTTAATGCTTTGCAGTTTCTTTTGTTCAGTTACAGTGAACTTTAGGCTAGTCAGATTGTTTGCTGCTAGGTTCAAATAGTAAAGACCCACCTTAAAGACATACAATGTCACGCTGTCACTCCTTTTTTTTTCATGACATACATGTAAAACCAAATGAAATTATTACCATTTCAATAGGACTTACAAAATTTTAACTCTACAACATGGTTGTTGACGACTTATCTCCGAAGTAAGTCCAGTTGCTAAACGATCAGCTGACGCCATTATGATTCGCCGTTTAAAAGGTGCATTGACTTTCTGGAATTACATAAAATTGTCGCATTCCATTGGAATTGTACTCAAGTGTACAATGTCTCCTTTTGTGTCAATTTCAGAAATTTTTGAGAATTTCCACTCAAAATCATACAACCGTTACATTGTATGACTTAAAAGTTAACTCAGGTAACGCCATGTGAACAATTCACATTATGTGTGAAATGTTAAAGGAAGGATTGCTGATGTGTTTTGACTGACGCTGAATGATATTTTTTGCATTGAGTAGGACCTCATCTTGTGCACCTATGAAATCAATTTGGGCCAGAATGAAGAAGTGCATTTAAGTGCAAAACTCCCGATAAATATTTAATACTAATATGTTTTCATTATTTTGACAAATAGCACTAAGCAAGGTGTTATTAGGGCCAAACAACCATCTAGTGAGCTTGAAATATACACTGGCCCAGTTGTCGGTGTGGATGGCTGGGAAGGCGACAAGACCGTCACCGTCAGAATGGCGTGTAGATTAGGTAAGAATTCTCAACATTGCAAATAAACCTTGTTTGAAAGAGTTGTGAACATAACTTATTTACCTGTTTTAACTAATACATGAATGAGTCTCATAATTAACAGTTTTAACAGTTTTAAAATATTACAATTATACCACAAGAAGAATTAATAACAATTTACATTATTTTCAGTTAATAGAATTCTATTTTGATTTTCAAAACATTTTATTATTAGCAAGTGGTCCAAGCAGAGAGGAAATCGTAAGGCAAGAAACCGCCAAACTCGTGTTTATGATTTGACAGTATGAACTCTTTGTGGAAAATAAAGTGTAAAAATGCTAAATAAAATATTTCGTGGTCCAAACACGGGACGTCGTGGTGGTTGTTTATTTTTCATTACGTCATGGTTAATTCTTTCTGACTTGAAGAAATGATTATTTTTAGACAGTGAAGAGCGGTCATCAAGGGAACATAAGCTAAAGAGCAAAGGGACAAAGGGTCAGTATAAAGAAACAGTACCTGACTAACAAGAAAATGAAAGCGCTCTAGGGAGCGGTACTTGGCAAAAAGCAATATACAATAACCGGAAGTCAAGTTCGCTCAATCTTCCCTAATAGTTATGGAACTGTTGAAAGGGTAACCAAAGTGTGTCAAGTTGAAGTAAATTAAATGAAAAATGCGGCGCAAAATTGAAAAGTAAAATGGCCACCGGCCAAAGCCGCAATTTTGAATTTGATTTCAACAAAAAGCCGATCAGTCATAGGTCTTGCCATTACACATGCTTTCTGTAAATGAAAAATAAAACCGGAACGGTATGTAGGTATCAATGTTTGAGTCAACCTAGTATAATTTTACCAAGAAATCTCCATTTCAGAGAGTTCTGTTTGTGACCCTGACAACACAGATAGTGATCCAGCAACAGGTAATTGAAGTTAGTAGGAAAATTTGTTGAAGACAGGGGATTTCTTGAATAGTTTTCACTGTAGTATACTGAGCTCTGAAGCGCTTTATAGATTTCAACAATTTTAATTTATGTGCAATAGCTGTCTGGTTCAAGTCCTCAATTCGATACCTCTGTGTAAAATGTACAACTATGTAGCCTAATAGCGACCAACCTTTGTTCGTTGTAGATCTATGGTTAACCCATGGGGGCTATTTGAATTAAGCTAAAAAAATTCCTTGCCTTGGCTGATTTCTACCCTTCCATGATTAGCTTTATATTCCGACAGCTCTTTGTTTCGACAAACTTTGATGCACTATGTTAATCCGACAGCTCCATGTTCCGACAGCTCTTTATTCTGACGGTAGCCTGCTATATTCCGAAAATTGTCGGAATACAGAACTGTCGGAATATAGAGCTGTCGGAATATTGAGCTGTCGGAACGTAGAACTTTTTGAAAAATAAAGAAGGTTCTATGTTCCGACAGTGACGGAACATAAAGCTGTCGGAATATAGAGCACACAAAAAACACGTCGTTTTCGAAATATAGAGCTGTCGGAATATACAGCTGTACCCATATTAGCAAACTACACACAGTCATATGACTACTAACCCGCTCAAGATCATCATTCCAAATAGCTCCTGTTAAAAAAACAGAGCAATGTCTAGTCTAATATATTATGGTGCTGCACATTATTAGTTATTTCCTGACTTTTCTGGGTCAACATTTGTATGACGGATGTATGTGTCGCCGTTTCATTTTTAATGCTGTGTTTAATTTATTTATTTATTTATATGTGTCATGTGTATTTTAAAATCTTATGTTGTAATCCAGCCCTCGGGCTGCCAGAGTCGAAATAAACTTATTATTATTAACAGCTCAAATTCATTTCTATTGTAGCTTGGGAAGAAATTGCTATCGATGCTGAAAGAGGTATTTTGTACAACATGTCAATACAATGTCTGAAGTATGAACTATGAGAAATGAACGTCTGATATGACCTTTGTTGAATTATGTCCTCATAAACACGACAGAAGATTTTCTATTTAATACCATTTTTAACCATTCTAACACTTAAAAGTGGGATGAATTGTCTCGCCACCTGAACAAAATCACCTCAGCAAAGTTGATTTATGCCCTTATATAATATATCCACCTTTCTCTTTTTACAGGAGGCAGACAGGGTTACATGTCTCTGGACGAGGGCCCTTTCAAGGCCATTGACATGGCCAGCTTAAATCAGCAGGCCATTAATTCAGTTGCGAAAGAACTCGATGACGTTGTAAGTAAAAATATAAGAATAATTAATACGTAAACTTAATACAAGGCAAATACCCACAACATTGGTTAGATGTGGCATGGAATAGCATCTACAACTGTATCGCGACAAGACGAAATTGAATTTCATTTTTTTTATAAACTGAACATGTGGTTCCTTAATTGGGGCATGACATTTAACACTGACAAATGCTGTATAATGCAAGTCTAGCTGAGGAAGAAGACAATTTCATCAGTTTTTCATGAACAGTATACTGCAGTACTGGAAAATATGAAAGGTCATCCTTATCTTGACCTATTATATGGATCTGCTATTTAGGATCCTTCCCACATGACATGCTTTAGAGATTTTGGAATTGTTCAACGGCTATATTTGTGGAGGTTGTTCCTCACATTTCATTAGCTGAGTGCAAGAAAGATAGCAAATAAATTTCGGTTGGATCTCTCTTGAAGTTCGACGGAAAATAAATAGATTAACCTTTATCTCGAGACAGCTTATAAAGTTGTGTTAAAATATCATTTAACGGTTTTAACGAGATTGCGTGATGCCTTGTATGACAATAGCCAATTATTTTATAGAATAGAATAGAATACAAACATGATTTCGAATAATTTATCATATTTCAGGCCATAGATGCTTTTCTCCAAGTCCTGATGACAAGGCATCACCAGGCATTTGCCATCAGCACCCATATAACAACGGCCTGGCAGAGCGGGATGTTCAATTCGCCAAACTGGGTGTTCAGTGAGGTATGTTACAAAAGTGATATTAGTGATTGTGTTAAGTAGGAAATAACACTTTGATCATCGTTCATATCAGTTTAAGATACTGTCTGGGGCCAAAATTCAATTCAACTGTAGAAATGTTGTGTGTGATTCCTTTGATCAATATAATTGAGCTGCATCATATACCGTCCAAAAATATAAAAATCGGTTAAGATGTAAATTTGATATTTTTGTATAAAAACAAATTGTCTTAAGACCAGGTTTTCAAAACTTTTCACAATTTTTTTTACTAAGATGCAAGTTAATTATATTAATTACAGGCAGGACTCGTACACACAATTTCTAGTTGATTTGAATTTTGACCCCAGATACTCACCAACGAGGAGACGGTATCTTTTAACAACAGAAATGAACAGCTACATTCTCAATTTTTTAAAGATACGGTCTCCTTTTTGATGAGGATCTGGGGTCAAAATTCAAATTAACTAGAAATTTTGTGTACGAGTCCTTTAATGGACATAATTATTAATTAACCTGCATCTTAGTCAAAAAATTAAAAAAAATTGGGAAAAGGGTAAATTTGAGATATGTGTATCCAAAAAAACCCTGTCTCGAGACAAGGTTTTCGAAATGTACACCTTTTTAGGGAAAAAAGGTCAAATTTACCCCTTTACCGATTTTTTAAGAATTGTTTTACTATGATGCAGGTTAATTATATTCATCAAAGTACTTATACACAACATTTCTAGTTGATTTAAATTATGACCCCAGATCCTCACCAACAAGGAGACCGTATCTTTTAATGGCCACTCCTGCACAATTCTTGTTCTGAACGTGGCTTGTCCAGAATTCATGAGCTGGTACAAAAATGTTCCAAATAGAAATATTGAGTACAATATATTTTTTGAAAAAATAAACATTCACAATATGAAGGTTACAGAATGACAAGGATTGTGGCTGTGTATAAATTCACAATTTACTTACTACCGGGGATTTCCGAAAGAGCGTCCTGGGCGTCACTCAATACTCGCGTTTCTTGAGGTATTAGGCGGTAGGAGTGTGCGCAAATGCGTTAAGGACACTAATTTCATACTGTTCTTGATTGAAACATATGTGATTTCTAAAGTACGACATTATACAATCGATTTTGAAAAATGCTACTTGGATGGTTATGCCTCTTTATTATGGTTAGCAACCTCACTTGACTTAAGGGTTTCAACATATTCTTAACTTGAGTCAAGGTCGATAAACAGTTCTGTCATGACCTCAAATAGGAAAAAATATGATTTTCCCAAAAACTGAACAGTATTTAAGCGTTTGAACTTTTAATGCAATGGGCGCTCTTTCGGAAACTATTTGAAGAGAAAAACAAAGAGCGCCCATGGCGGTCTTTCTGAAATTTTCCCAAAGAGCGCCCATGGGCGCTCTTTCAGGGGTGGTGCTCTTTCGGAAATACCCGGCACACACACTCATAATGGTGGTGTACCGATTGTGAATGAATAGCAGAGTCCACAGCCACAAACCTTTTCGTTCTGTAAAAAGAGTTAAGATGTTTCTTCTCAAACATGACAACATTTTTAATTTATTTCAATGTTATGTGTTTTTTCTTGTAGACAAGTTTTCGCAATTATCAATTCATCATAATTCCAGTCAACATACCTGGTCACTGGATGCTTATGGTGGTCTGCATTCCCAATGGCACCGTAAGCATCGTCAATTCAAGTGGATATCGTGGTCATGACAGAAAGTTCATCAATTACTGGACGTAAGTAAAGAACTGGAATGAAAAGGACATAACAAAACTGCTTCCCAATTAAAGGTGTACATCGCTACTTACGAATGTGAAATTATGAACTATTGAATGAGGTCAATTTACGTTGGAATTTTTGTGACACAGTGCATCCTAACATTCACCTGAACAAGTAATTAGCTTCGCTTCTTCCGGAAATCGCTATATTAGGCGGCCTATTTGACTTGATGAAATATCTTGGAGGGAGACTAGATAAAGAATGAAGGTAGTAACACATATTGGCAACGAAAATGATGAAACTGTTTTAAAGAAACGGATGAAAACGCCGTATTTCAATAATTCATAATTCGACAATCGTAAGTAGCGATGTACGCCTTTAAAATAAATAAAGGGTCAAAAATAAATAAAAATGAGAGGTATTGATGTGCATTTCATGGTACATCATTTTCAACTTGTAGACCTAATTAATTTTTGTAAACAGTCCGAGTGGTACTAAATAGCAATGACACTGTCAAAAACAAGATTCAATTCCTTTGCAAAAATTCTTTTTCAAAAGAAGTATAAATGGAACTGACCAGTAGGAAGCTAAACTAATATGTTAATTTTCAGAAAATACATAAAGAACAGAGAGCAAGTAATCAAGGAGGGGCTCCCGACAAAGTGGAGGAATAAAGTTATACAATGTGAAAGGCAAGACAGGGCAACATGTGGCATTTTTGTTTGCATGGTGAGAATGTGAATGGCATTATATGAATAAATATTGGAAAGTGATGAGCTTGAAACTCAGGGTTCAAGAAACTTCTTCTCAAAGTATTGTGTATATTTGACAACGGCTGCAACAATCTCCACGACAAGAAGTAAAACAAAGAAATTCACTCGCAACAAATTAGCAGAATAAACCGTTTTAAAATTTTGGTCGCATTAGGTTCTTTATTTGACTACACTGGACATATAATGCAATGCCAAATATATTGCATTTTTAATTTTTGCTATGGATTTTTTTCACAACACCTGAAGAACATCACCAGTATGCATTGATTTTTTGTGCGCTTGATAAACTTTTTTCTAAAATATGCGCAAGTGTATTTGTGGGTTACAGCTCTATATTCCGACAGCCCTATGTTCCGACAGCCCTATGTTCCGACAGCTCTATGTTCCGATAACTCTATGTTCCGACAGGCTTTAATGTTCCAACAGATATATAATCCAAAAACGACTTCTTTTTGTGCTCTATAATACGACAGCTCTATATTCCGACACTAGGAACATAGAACCTTTTAATATTTCAAAAAGGTTCTATGTTCTGACGGCTCTATATTCCGAAAGCACTATATTCCGACAGCTCTATATTTTGACAGTTCTGTATTCCGACAATTTTTGGATTACAGAACTGTCGTAATTTACAGCTGTCGGAACATAGAACCCGTTTAAAAATAAAAAGGTTCTATGTTCCGAGAGTCTGAATTTGAGCTGTCGGAACATAGAGTTGTCGGAGAAAAAAAAAAGGGTTCTATGTTCCGAAAATGTACAGAACTGTCGGAATATAGAGCTGTCGGAACATAGAGCTTTCGGAACATAGAGAACGGTCCCAATATTTGTGCAACAGCTAGTCCACAGATTCTCAAAACACCCCGAGATAGCAGTTTTTCTTTTTATAACCAAAAATTGGATCGATTTTCATTTAAAAGTTAGTATAATAGTGAATGTGCCTCATAGGGCCTACTATATGATGAGCATTATATTTTAACAAACGTTCATCTTTCAGAATGCTGAGGCCATACTGGTTGGAGAGAAGCCCACCAATATGAACAACAGATATGTGTCATTTTACAGAATATATATAAGTAGTGTCTTGAGGGCACATGTTGACAGCCAGGTCTGCAACAGCCCTGGCTGTCGTGGTTACAATTGTGCAATGATATGGTTTATGTGCAGCAATTGTAAATTATGGCACCATTCCATGTGTCAGAAAATAAGGAGACGGGCATTTCCGGAAGTAGGTCAACCCTGGTATTGCAGGGAATGCAATTTGAAAAGCTAAATATGAATCAGGATAAAGCCCAAGTACAGCAAACCTAACCCAAGTCGTTGTTCGCTCATGTTGTCGCTTTTGCGCATTCACAAATGCATGAATTACATTGACATGTGATAATCTCGCCCTCATTTGAACAAGTCGTCACTCTTATGGCTGCAGTCCCGAAAGTGACAACTTGCCAGTACTAGAGGTTATTTGCTGATGGTAAAATTTGTATTTTCTGACCTCATAAGAGATATCCAAGGCAAATGAAGACATGTTTGTGTCGTGTTATGTAATTCAGGCTACAGTCGATTACCTGGGAGGTACTGATAGAAATTTCTTTAATTTAAGATGACCTACGGAAGTAAAGTGTGTATTTGTTTCAGATGTTTTGCTAAAGTGTTCATTGTTTTGTTGACGTAGCAGAGACATTTGTTGTCTTACAGATTTAAGAAATATCTAGAATTACACAAATAGCTACAGGTTTCAAATTAAGGCTAGGATGTACGGACAGCAATATTTCGTGGCGATCTAAAGCTACATGTACTGTTCTTTACTTTACAGTGCGGTAATTAGTCATTGTCAATGACCTTCAGTTGTTGTGCTACTTAATGTTACCATTTAGTAGCCAAAAAATTAAGCTGCATAATTAAAGAATGACAAAACTTGATGTCGACTCCACGGTCAGTATTGCCAGAAAAGAAAAGTTGGGATGTGTGTGTATTTTAAAGATACGGTCTCCTTGTTGGTGAGGATCTGGGGTCAAAATTCAAATCAACTAGAAATTTTGTGTACG
>JAOXYC010218683.1:0-16443 GCA_028565715.1 Phoronis pallida
GGCGAAGTTAAGTGATAAAATGATTCTTAAATTCATGGGAAGTACTACCACCTTTAATTGGATTCGATTTTGAAAAATCATAGAACTCGCCAAAGGCTCGTTCTATGATATTTTTCAATATCTCATCCAATAAAAGGTGGTAGTACTCCCCATTCATTGTAAGAATCACTTTATCTTACAGGCAAATATTAAATACAAACTTTAGATATAACCTGCAGTGGATATCCTGAAGCAGACTAAATAAATTATCGAGTTTATGATTCATTGACTGCAGAAGAGATTTTTTTTAAGAAAAAACAAAGAAACATCAAGGTTTCATATTTTGTAGGTGGCTTTCTAAATTTCTGGAAGTGCTATATAAAGGGCCATTATTTTGTTTAAAATATTAGACTGTAGTATATTATTAGGAAACTTACATTGAAAACAGACTTAGTGGTGATTGGAAATGAAGCAGGTAGCCATGCGTTCCCTTGCTGGCCCTTCAGTTGCCAAGCAACAACCTCGTTTGTTCCATTTTCAGCAACAGTGACACAAAGCGCCCCCACTTGAGAACCCTTCATGTGGTAGAAGAATTTCAGGCACTGAGTTCCGCTTGGGAGGAAAAGTTCACTACGTAGTCGAGCTTTCTCGTTAACTTTACGTGGCTGGCTGGACTCGATGAAAAGATATCGTCCTGTAATTTAGGGAGGAAGTAAAACATTAAATGTAAATTATACATTTTGAGCATTCTTTTCACTACAGACTTTATTGGGTATAACTATTTTAGTTATTGAATATGGAAGTCATTTCAACAACAATTATCAAGTCTAAAGTAAGTTAACAATTACTTTCGCAAAATCAATCTTTCACATGCATCAAAAGCGATATAGATTTCCAAAACAAAACAAATACAAATAATATCAGAACATCATTTCATTACCTTTGCCGTTGCCCTGTGTATGGTCAGCCGTTGGTCCAGTGTTGGAGCTTGGAGTTGCGCCGCTCTGGGCCAACCAATCAAACTGATCTGTGCCATCTTGAACATTCACCCAAGTACACATGGTCTTATCAAAGGAACAGTCGCCTAAAAGTGTACAAGACATTTTTTTTTTCCAGTAAAAAAGATTTATTTTTTATTTATTTTTTTGCTTAGAAAGACATGCTTTGTACATGTGTGGTGTGTAACGACTAGTGTTGGGAATCGTTGAAAATCTCCCAGTCGTTCTTAGATAATTTCCCAGCCTGTTTAATCATTGAAGAGACTTTCTCTGATCCATCTGGTCTCTCCATTATATTTAGAAATCTCCTGGTCGATTAATCATCCACCTTGTCCGATCGATTAATCGATTTTTACGATTATGACATTTTATTTGTTTATGAATCACTGAAATTTTATATTTGAACTACCACCCAGCCCCCCCATCACATACATGTCAGTCGCGAGAACATCTAGTAGTGTCATTGTCTGGGCACACAAGTAAGGAAGATTGAAAATCCGAAGAAAACAAACCGCGAACGAACGTAAATCTAAAGTTTTGTATATTTGATTAAAAATCAAACTATTACAGGTTCTAGCAATAGGCAGATAATCAAAATAATCGTTTTTCAAATTTTTGACTCGACTGCTCTAACTTTCCGCCAAATCCGACCGTAAAATCGATTAATCGTTACAACACTTATAACGACTGACATATTTTTTAATGAATCATGACCAAGATGGCGGTTCGCTATCGAAAGTGAGAAGCCTTCAATTTAATATGCTAGTTCAATGTCATCTGTCAACCATGACATGTCTATTCTACTCTTTAACTTACTTCTGAAGAAAAAACTCACCAGGCATAGAACAGGCGCCATCTTGGAAGACGACGTCGTCAATGGCGATGTCACCAAGGTAACCAGCATCTCTGATTCCTTCAAACACAACCTGAAATAGATCAAATTAATTAATTAATAAAAATTGGACTCTGTAACTAAAGACAACTTCCTTTTTGTCAATTTCTAATTTATTTTGTCAATCATTCTATTTATTTTCGTCACAAACAAAAGTTTCAAAGTATGTGTTCCTTGTAACACCCAAACTTAACTTGTAAGTACTAAAACGTTGAACATCAGATGCTTGATAACACTTTGTTAATTGGTTTTATTTATTTATATTATTTTATTTTATTTTATTCTATCAATACTACCCCAAGAACAATTTGATTAAGACAACAAAATTTCAATTCCCCACATACCTGGAATGGTTTGTTTGGTTTTAGTGTGACTTGACCGAGAACCCAACGGTTGCCTTGATTGGTACTTCTTGAGAACAGTGACTGTAGATTGCTATTACCAGAAGGCTTCAGATAAACATTGAGAGTACCCACGTCCTTTCCATACATGTGATACCAGAACTGAATGCACTGGGTCGCGACCTTCGAGTTCATTGGGGTCATGACTCGGGCCTTGTCATTTGGCTTCCGTGGAGATGATGTCTCAATGTACAAATAGTACCCTGTCAAATCAAAGGAATATATTTTATGAAAAATATAGAAAAGTCGTAAGTCGAGGAAAAGTTAACCGGTGAGGGTCAGCCCAGTGCTTGGACTTATTCCTTGCTCAGCTTGATGGTCTACCTGGATGAATCATAATTTAAATTATAGAAATATTTGGTTGAAGTTTGTGACCTCTCATAACATTTATTGAATGATATGATGAAGATTATGATTCATCCAGGTAGACAGTCAATGATAGTTAGAATTTATAATTCTTGTACACTGGACTCACCGAGTTAAATTTCTTTGATGACGTTGCGGACTGTGTCCTTTGACTAGGGTTTGCGTAGTGAATTGGCCGGAAACGGGAGTGACGTCACTGTTGAGATGTCGGTTGAGAGTGACCTCTGTTGGTAGAATTTGAGATTCTGTGTACAATTCTGGTCCAGGAATTCTCACGGACGGCGGCCTACGTCATCACCATGACTTGGCAAAAGTTTCGATGAGTAAACGCCCGGATGATAAGTCAATACTATTGGCATCCGGGCACTTCTGGTATGTTATTTCGTGTTTCAGCGCCACCTGCTTTATGTAACCAATGGATACCGTCCGTAAGAATTAGAAAGTCTAAATCTTACTCCTCCTTTTTTGTTGAGAGAGGGATTATGTGCAGCCACCCAGATGGCTTCTTTCACTCCTCTTTCAAACCAGTGTTGTTCTCTATCAAGGATTTGATCAGCAGTGACGTCAATTCCCGTTTCTGGCCAATTCACTATGCAAACCCTAGTCAAAGGACACAGACGTGTCAAAGGACACAGACGTGTCCGCAACGTCGGGAAAGAAATTTAACTCGGTGAGTCCAGTGTGCAAGAATTATAAATTCTAGCTATCATTTATTGAATGAGTTTAAGCAAACGGTAAAGAGCCTGCAAATTGCCATCACATATTTTCTCTGCAATCAAACTCGAACTGTGACCGCAATAAATATTTAAATATAGAATCTCACCTGATGTGCTTCCGTATGTGTGATCAAATTCTGGCCCGGTTTGGGCTGATGGTGTTCTCCCATTAGCTCTCGTCCAATCAAAATCATCGGTAGCATCCTGGCTGTAGCCACACATATTAGGGTTTTCAAAGTCGCAAAGCAGACGACTGGGTTGTACAGTTGATCCACCAGCAGAGGTCGTTGGTGTAGGTGGAGCTATAATAAAGAAAGTTAATTGATTTTATAGTAAATTTTAAATTAAACTGTTTTTTTATGAATTTACTCACAATGGCTAAGGTTGAACAGCCTTGGAACTGTTCAAATTATGAAGTTCTCAGTTCTACAAGTGATAGTTTCAACGATTAAAATCAGCAGAGCCGTTACCGGAAGCATAACAAAACTAGACAAAAATGATACAACCGACAAATTCCGGTATAAAAGATGTATTGTAGATAAAATCCCAAACAGTTTCGCACATTGTTGGGTGATCAAGCCAATGTGCGAAACTGTGTACAATACATCTTTTATACCAGAATTCGTTGTTTGTATCGTTTTTATCTAGTTTTGATAGTTTCAATGAAGACAATATCGTTATCATTTCTTTGTCAATATTGACAATAAAAAAGAGATTGTAAATACTTACTGCAATAGCCTGGGACCATGGACACATCGTCAAGGGCAATATCGCCACGGTAACTACTTCCACGCAAGGCTTCAAACACAACCTTTAATAGAGTTTGATAAAATGAACATCTTTGAAAAAATGAAACAGAAATATTTTACTACTAGGCTGTTTGTGTAATTTAGCAGAAGTTTTTCATGATAGACCTGTCCCAAAATGTTGAGTAGGTCTTTTTCATGCTGTTTAATAGTGAAAATAGGTGAGCTTTTCCCATACAATACAATATTACTGAAGTTTCCTAAAACGTCAAACAGTGTCATCTCTTTTAAAATTAAAAAAAATTCACTTACAATATATCTTCACTTACATTGTAACCACCAGTGATGGGTGATTTCAAGTCAACTTCAGCCATGATCCATTTATTACCCTGTGTGCCGTTCTTGGTCCAGATAGGCTTGCCCATCACATTGTTGATTCGTTGATAGACATTCAATCCATTGATGTGATCGCCAAACATGTGATAGTAGAATATCATGCATGAGTAACTATTGGTTGTGGTCACAACAGGGGAGATAATTCGTGCCGCCCAACCAGGTTTAGCGGGGTTAGAGGACTCGATGTAAATGTAGAAGCCCTCTGAAAAATTGATGAAATATATTGAAGATGAGGGTGATTATTTCAGAAAGTATCGAGTGTTTTTGAAAGAGCATAATTCACTTGACGTGTGAAAAACACAACAGGAATGTTTCCTTACAAATGGATTTTTGAGTTAATTATAAAAAAAGATTGGATTCATATCAATGACTATTTAAAATTATTTTGCATACCTAATGCCAACTCAGTGATTGTGGTTTATATACCTTGAAAGTTTTGGTCAGAGTTTGAAAATCAAAAAAATATCAAATTTTTTATTGATTAATTTGAGAGTTTCATTGAAGCTGCAAGTTGGACTTCAGTTTTTATTAGATCCTTCAGACACTTGAGGTGCAGCACTTTCATTTATAAAATTTTCAGTTAAACATAAACTCATAATAAACACACAATCGATTAGACTGTTGAAAACAACAGACTGAAACTGTCAAGGGAGGTCTTCCGGGTTTTGCCAAAAATAGGTGACCGTGTTCAAGAACCCAAAAAGTGGAGTGACTTCACAAACCTACATCACTGATCAGCCATAACTGATTCCTGTAGAGGCAGAAGACAGCCTCTATCAAGAAGGACTGAGGGAGAGACTAATAATCGACCAACACTCACTTTTCGAAGTGTGATCAACAGTTGGTCCAGTACCGCCAGAGCCAGTAGAGCCCTTCTGTCTCGTCCAATCAAAATCGTCAGATTTATCCTGTGTCCATCCACACAGCTGGTTATTGTTGCTATCAAAATTACAGTTAAATCCACCTGCAAAACAGTTGTTAAATTTTTGTAAAGGATGGAACTGTTTGCCAGACATGTGTTCCAACAACCGGAACTATTCAGACCCTTTTTTCTTTGCAATTTTAACATACTCTTTTCTAGAATTGATAATCTTGTGTTCGAACGCGTATAAACAAATGAGTTTTCGTTGTCTGGCTGTCCATAATCTAACAGCCCAAACCACTGCATCATTAATGAATGCTCCCATACAAGTTCACATATTTTACAAGAGAGTCTTACCAAGAGCTGGTGTCGGTGTGGTGACAGTAGATGGTGTTGGTGCCACTGTCGTTGGTGTCGTAGCAGGAGTTGTGGATGGTGCGGTTGTTGTCACTTTTGGTTTAGCATTAGATGGTGTCACTGAGGCAACAAATAAATGAATTAGTTTAGAAACAAGCAAAATAATTCCTCACAGGAAGCGTGTCAGCTAAATCCAAACTTAAAAGAGTTTAACAGTTACTAAAAAATACAATTAACAAAAAAAAAGATGTTCATTGGAAACATGAAATCATATTCTTAATAACTTTCAAACAAAAAAGTTGAACATTATAAGAAACAAAACTCAAAGATTATTCCTCAGCCTTTAGAGTTAAAATACTCCCAATTCTGAAAGTAAAAAATGACAATCAAGAATAAGTAAACTCACGTGAGCATGTCTTTGTTGTGAAGTTGATGTCGTCAATGGCGATGTCAGCTGAGTAAGAGTTGCCAACAATAGCTTCAAAGATGTACTACAAACAAAATACATTTTAAAATGTTATGCATAAATTTCTTTAACCCCTGTTTTTAGATGTTCTAGGCATGTCGATATCTTTCTTTAATATAATGAGCCAAAACTAGGCCAATATTCCAACATTTTCAAACTTTAATTAGCAATAAGTGGAAAAGAACATTATATTCACTTTCTTCACAAAAAATTATAACAATTTATTCACAATTTTGTGTATAATTCTGCAGTTCTGCTGGGCACGCTACGAGACCAGTGCCTGGCACTGAAGGGGCCACCCAGGTTAAAGATTTTCAAAATAAATAACTATACAAGTCAAATAAATGTATGCTTTTACTGGCAGAAAGTGATAAATTTTGAAAAGACTGAAAAAAAAAGAAAAAAAGAAAAAAAATAACTGTGTAAGTCACCTGATAACTGTCAGCAGAACTGGACACCGTCACTTGACCTTGTTTCCATGAATTACCCTGGTCACCCTTCAGTTCCCATATAGGGGTCATGGTAGAACCCTTCTGACCTTTGACCCACACTCGGAGGGTGTCCACTACTGGTCCATACATATGATACCAGAACTGGAGACACTGTGTGTTGGTGGGTGGGAAAATCATACTGCTCAGTAGAGCCCTGTCTCCAGGTTTACGTGGAGCTGATGCTTCTATGTACACATACTTTCCTGGAACAAGATTTAGGTAATGTTATAATGTGAAAGTGTTGTTAAACCATTTTACTTGCCCCATTATGACTAATTGAGAGTTGAGATAGAGAGCTGTAAACTGCATTGTGGGATGCACTTCCCCATATATGCCACCCCTGATGGTGGCAATAAACTACACTTTCTGAGAAAGGTTATAAATATGTTGAGTACCAGAGACTGTACATATCGAGATGTCAACTCTAAATTGATGCCGTCTGAAATTCTTACATGGTTCATGCAGATAATGCATGTAGACGCAGGGCTACTAGCAGTATCTATTTTGCAGAGGACAAAGTTTAGGAAAATCAACACATCAAATTTTAAATCTTGTCTGTTTAAATACAGACAAGATTTAATATAATCCTCCCAAAAAGGTCTGTTGCATACTAAAGTTAATACTGTGTATTGATTAGTTTGCATGGTCCGTTGTTACTGTGCCAATCCTAGTTTTCATATTATGTGTGAATTGTACATTGACTATAATTCTTGTTTTGTATACAGCCTGCGGGCTAGAGTGTCACTTGCAAATAAACGTCTGACGAGGATGGTCGTACCGTCGAAACATGTCACATCTAAAAACAGTTGTTGTTTATCTTCAAATTTTATTAGACAAGATTTAAAATTCAACAATAACACAGTCATTGTGGAAGCCAAACGTGTGTTTTTTCTCACTTCTATGCTGGTACCATAAGTTTGCATATCAAAACTTATTATCTTTTAACCTCAGCCAACACTCACCAGCTGCAGTACCCATGGTGTGGTCAGTGCTTGGTCCAGTGCCACGTGTGGGTGTCGCCCCTGATGTCACTGTCCAATCAAAATCATCCCCTGTCTGAGTATTCACCCATGAACAGGTATCACTCTTCTCAAAATCACAAACACCTGAAATAAGAACAGAAATTATTTTAATTGAATTAAGAGTTCTGATTATCAAAGTTTATCCACATCACCCCGATTACCTGGTCTCATCCTTCTTGTGTAGATGAAAC
This sequence comes from Phoronis pallida, assembly GCA_028565715.1. Classification (NCBI taxonomy): domain Eukaryota; kingdom Metazoa; phylum Phoronida; family Phoronidae; genus Phoronis; species Phoronis pallida. The sequence continues at coordinate 7,884 of JAOXYC010218683.1, forward strand.
CAAGACCACGTTGCATAGTAGCTGAAAGTTGGCATTCCACTGACGCCGAAGTTAAGTCTGTGACTTCCTTTTTTTTGGATTTTTTCAATAAGATATCATAATCTTCACATCTACCAAGTTTCAAGAAGATTCCTAGTGGGGATCTAAATAGCGCTAGTGTCTTAAATGCTTATTTCTATCCTTTGTAAACTTCTTTTACATCTTTTAAAAAAGTGTGGTATCATTGCTCACAGACTGATATCTGGCTCATTACAAAATAATTTCAAAATATCTGATAAGGCCTGTTTAAACTAAACTTTGTGCTTACCAGGAACTGGACATTTCCCATCAACCGCAGCAACATCATCAATAGAGATATCTCCATAGAATGTTCTACCACGGACTGCCTCAAACACCAGCTGGAAATCACTGGTGGCTGTGGCGACATCGATAAACGCGCCATTCCAGTTAGACCCCTGGTTTCCTGTGTAAAGAAATAGTTACTCTTGAAAATGTAAATGTCAATAAACAAGACATCTCTCTTTGAGAGGTCATGCTTTTGGTGCAATCGTCCTCAGTTTAAATGTCTGTCCTTGTTATAACTTAAAACTCCGTTTATGCATGCTAGAGTTAGAGGTCACTGCAAAAATGAAAATAAACTGAAGCCTTAACAAAATACAAAATTCAACAACTTTTCAATGAATCGTGTTTTACACCTTAGATACAAGATATGTTTAATGTGAATAATTGCGATTTTAGCAACTATAAAAAGCAATTTTTTGATTGATTGACAATGGTAACAAGAGTGTTATTTAGATTTATACTCTACAAATTAAAACAAATAATAATCCCTACCTGTTCGTGTCCAGACTGCTTTGCCCAGGTTTCCTTTCCGTACAATGTAGACGTTCAACGTTCCTACAGAGTCTGGAACGCCACTACCTCCACCACCAAACATGTGATACCAGAATGTGACACACTGTGGCTTGCTGGGACCCTTGTAGATAGCTGAGTACAGTCGGGCCTTGTCACCCGTCACTCGTGGGGATGACATCTCAGTGAACATGTAAAAACCTGTTAAGAAAAATGAAAATATTATGCATCCAATGAGGATACTTACAGAATGATGTTTTCATCAATACTAAAAATATCTAAGTACGTAATCTGGTATGAAAAGAATGGTTTGATTCAAAAACATTTTTCAAAAATCATTTTCCTCAGTTGAGGAAATTACTAGGTCACGTGATGTGATCAAATTAGTTGCTTGACCAGATTTATACTTAATGATAATCTACATTAAAATCCAACAACTATCCTAATCTCAAAAAATTCATCTACATTAATTCCAACAACTGTCCTTATCCTCTTGAACAACACCCCTTACCAGCAGCCGTTCCAAAGGTGTGATCAGTTGTAGGTCCAGTATTTCTAGTTGGCGTTGCACCACTGTTGCGGGTCCAGTCAAACTGGTCTGTTGTGTCTTGAGTGTAGCCACAGATGTTGACATCCTCAAACGTACAGTATGTGGTGGGAGCAGCCGTTACTCCGGGCCCGGGGGTTGTACCTTAAAGCAGTTGCGCAGTGAAATTTAAAGGAGCAGTGATGTACAAAATAATATTCAAGTGTCACACTTCTTTATGTTTAATTTGACACACTTCCACAAAACGAAGCTTGTAGGCCTTACAGAATAGTTACATATTATGAACATTCATCAGTTAAATTGTTTTGAGCCACAATAATTGGTAAATTGTAAATAAATTATTTTCAAAATATCCAAATTTCCAGGTTTTATAGAATACAGTGTATCTCTTAGTTGTTTGTTAAAAATAAACGTATGATTATTGATATATTTGGTAAATAGTGGTCATCTTTCAAGCGGCCTTCGAGGCCTTAAGATGGTCTCCATGCCACAATTTTTTTTGAAAATTGTAATCTGTATATATGTGACTGTATATATGTGACGGGCTTAATAAAACAATGACTTAATCGTAAAGTGCCAAATATTAGTAGTACAAATGATCTGCACATTTGGATTTCTTAAATACCTGCAAAGCAATCTCCATCTTTAATAGCCACATCGTCAAGAGCGATGTCACCTTGGTAACTTTGTCCACGGGTACCTTCAAAAACAATCTGAAAAAGAAAACATGAAAAACTGTTTACACTTAGGCATAGTTTTTTTAAAAGTCACTTTTTAAATTTGTTTTCCACTCTGGTATTCGCAATTCTGTTAAACCTAATTATTTTAATTAATTCAGACCAGAAGTTAAGTTTTTTTATTTTTGAAAACAATCTAAAAAAAAATAAAACAAAAAGTTTTTTAACACATTGATTTGCATTTATAGCAGCTTTAAATTTGGTATAATTAACTAGTTTTTCTTGTTCAGCTAATTCTAATAACTTGATCCAAACTGGAATTTTTGGCTCACAAAACAAAGAGAAAGTATTCTGAAATCAAAGTATTACGTTAAATGTCTTCTTTGCGTTGACAGTAATTTGCTGCAGAACCCATTTATTTCCTTGCGTTCCAGTCTTTGTCCAGAGTGGTCGGCCAGTAGTCAGACCTGACTGGACGTAGACGTTAAGTTTATCAACGTGCGCTCCGTACATGTGGTACCAGAATGACAGGCACATCTTCTTGGGGGTTGTCACGGCAACGTCTGGACTGATTATGCGGGCATTGTCGCCTCGGTTACGAGGGCTGGAGGTTTCAATGTAAATGTAGAATCCAGCTGCAATGACATGTAATAAAGCATTATGGTTACGTTTATGAGTCAAGGAACTTAATGACAAAATTACTTTAAATATAATACTCATTTCAAATTATGAAAAAAAAATGATGAAAAATGATGAACTGACTCAAAGATAATCTTTATTGCAACCAAGCACCATAAATAAAGGATTGCATATAGTACAGAAATCACCAACTTGCATCATATTATAAGAATTTTGCAAACTTCCGTATTCCTTTCAAAATTTTAAAGCATAAAGACTAATTTCATTTTTTTTAAATATTTTGCACTTAATTTATATTTTATTATACTTCTCCATTAATGGAGATATTAATATCAATCAACAAATAAAAAAAAATTGACAAGATTTTACATCATAACATACATTTGCTAGTATGGTCAGTAGTTGGTCCAGTATTAGTTGTCCCAGTATTCCCCTTCTGTCTCGTCCAATCAAATTTATCATTCTTTTTATCTTGGCTCCACCCACAGAGGTCGGTGTCAAAGTTGCAAGCAAATGCTCCTGGTGTAAGGGTGGTAGCCACTGTGGTGCGGGGCGTGGTGACGCCAGGCTTCTGAGTGGCGGTAGCTGGGAACACTGTAAGAACATTTTAGGAATTATGGCTTTGGTTGAAAATTCAAGAAAAACAGTGCTGTGTAACGGTTCCTACACAAGTTGCCCATCAATGTGGAATTTCTTATGAGATTCTTAAAATATCTGTAAAAAGGAGCAACAATTTCAATTAAATAATTCTATGTTTAACACATTTATAAGTCTTTTTAGAATAATTTTAGTTTATTTTTGAAAAAGATCTCACTTAAAGAATGAGCACTACTTTATTATCCTGGATGAAATTCTTATTAGACATCAATGTTACATTAAACACCTCTCTTTCGTAATGTTTAATCATTAAAACATTCAATCGTTACTTCACTACATTGCTGCTCTTTCTATATTCAGAGAAGAGTAAAAACATCACCAAACCATCATACCTCCACATGTTGAAGTTGAGAATGAGATATCATCTATGGCAATATCGCCAGTATGGGCGGCACCTCTCACTGCCTCAAAACTGATGGCGTATGAGCCATTACCAGATGGGATGGGCGCTTGACCGCTCATCCATGTATTACCCTGGTCACCGGTCATCTCCCAGATTACTTGCTGTTTGTTTGGGGGACCTGAAAAATAAAATGGATAGAGAGAAATAAATTTTCATCTATGTGCATTATTATTCTGCAACTAATAATCTTCAACTTTCTGAACAGTGTGAGAAAAGATTTTAAAAAGTAAATAAACATGGCAAATGCTTGATAAATGTAGAGAATTGAGCACATTCATTAAAACAGAGAATTTTAAAAATACAAATAAATGTATGCTTGTACTATCCAAAAGTGATAAATATTGAAAAGACAGAAAAATTCGAAACAGATCTATTGTGAATTTTTCTGTCTTTTCAATAGAGAATTTTAAATATTTATATGGGAGAATATCATATAAATAATAGTGCATCAACACGTTTTGGCATAAAAGAAGACTACAAAACTATAAACACTAGAGACACAAAGAGATAATATTTTAAGAAACACTTAGAAACATACCATGCCAGACTCGTAGAGTACCAATAGTAACACCATACATGTGATACCAGAACTTGACACAGCCGTACTGCGAGGCCTGGAAATTCTGACTGACCAAGACAGCCCGGTCACCAGGTTTACGAGGATTGGAAGCCTCAATGAACATGTATTTCCCTGAGTAAGATAAGTTCAATTTCAATTATGAAATTTTAGCCAGGCCAACTGTTTTCCAGAATACTTCATTGAGATTCCTGATAGACTTCAACCGATGAAAGGCAGTTTTAGAGAGAGAACGGGTAACTGATGTTTTTGTTGGAAATCTATGATTAATACGATTTGAACCACAATGTTTTTCTCAGAGGGTATATTTTGCAAATTTGATAAGTAAAATTTGAGTTGAACTTTTAAACATAAAATGCATATTATAATCCTTGCATAATTGGCGCTCAATATACCCAATGTCTTATTTCATAATCTTCATCAATTGTTTTAAATTTCTCATAAGAAATATCTCACCATTTTTGTCCTGCAGAGTATGATCAATGGATGGTCCAGTAAGTGTACTGCTGGTGGCCCCACTGCCAGAATTCCAATCAAAGTCATCATTCTGAACATTCTTCCATGTGCAGATTCCATTCTCAAAGTCACAGTCACCTTAAAAATAACAAGAATTTTCAAGATTTTTAAAAAATATAAACATGCAATGACTTGTTTTTCCTATGAGAGTGGTAAATAATTTTGTTTCAATATCAAGAATGATTTAACATGTAAACAAAAGTGTTTTGTGATTGCTTTACCTAACTGGTAAAACAGGAATTAAGGTTTTCTTATAGGTTTTAACATTTACTCATTTTGTAATGCAGTCACCAGTTAATTATGCCACCAAGTTTGAAAAGACTGAGTGATTTCTTGGTATAAACTTGTACCCGTACAACTGGAGCACAGAATCTTTTGCAATGAAAATTCTTCAACTTTGAACTCTACTCCAGAATACAAACATACCAGGTTGTGCGCACTTTCCTGGGACGATCGTCACATCATCAAGAGCAATATCACCACGGAAATTATTTCCCACAATTCCCTCAAACACCAGCTGATATCCACGATTCGCAGCAGCAAGGGGAATTGTAGCTGTTCCAGCCTGCCATTTCTGACCCTGGTTCCCCTTGGCTGTGAAAATGGACTGACCCAACTGGTTATTGACCTTGGCATAGACATTGAATGTTCCTATACCGTCTCCCAGCATGTGGTAATAGAAGGTGGCACAGTAAGGTGTGCCCCCTTTGAATGGCGGAGATATCAGGCGGGCGATGTCACCCTGCTTTCTTGGACTGGAGGTTTCAATAAACATGTAGTTTCCTAAAAAGATTATACATACGGTATCATCGAATCAATACTTAAGAGAGGTGACACCATGCAAAAGCCATTTGTTTAATAAATATTAAATTAAAAAATGCAGAGAAAGCAGAATCAAACAAGGTCAAAGGAACTAAAACGTAGCAATTGGCAACAATGGAAGTATCAAAGCATCCGAATACCATTTTTAACAAATTTTCATAATGTATAGTTTACCTTTGGCAGTACCATAAGTATGGTCGCTAGGTGGTCCAGTATTAGAAGATGAAGTCTGTCCTGTCTGCCGCACCCAATCAAACTGATCTGTTTTATCCTGGGTGTAACCGCAGATTCTGGTGTCTTCAAAGTCACACGATAGGGCTGGGGCTACTGTGCCTGTGGCGGGAGTGGTCTGGGCTGCAATTTTAAAATTCATGAAAATTTGAACTTGTTTTGAAATCTTACCTTAGATTCATATTTTTTTAAGAGCAGGTTTTTGTATTGGAAAACAATTCATTTTTTTTTATTAGCAACAAGAACATTTCTTGATACTGTAATCGGTGAATGTTAGCTTTTTGCGAAAATTGGAATTATCATTCAGACTGTGGAAATTGCTGTAAAGGAGGCTTTTACAAATTTTTTTTATTTTTTATTATTAATAATAATTTTATAATGACATGCAGACTTAAAATGACGTACCTGTTGCACAGGAAGTTGATTTATAAGAGACGTCGTCAATAGAGATATCACCACGGAAACCAAGACCAACAACACCTTCAAGGATAATCTGGAATGTAACAAAAATCATGAAATCCGCAACCTTTTTTTACCTTTTTTATGGTACACAAGCCTGTTTTCCCTTTACTTGCCGAAAGTGATAAATTGGAAAGACAAGAAAAAATTGGTATCTTGACTGGAAATTGAACCCAAGTTAACGATTTGCAAGACAACTGAGTTGCTTAGCCCTTATCAATTTAATTAATGAGTGCCAAAATTATAAAACACTGGCTTTCACAAGATGCTTTTTTACTATTGCCCAACGTTAACTTGAGCCCAAGAAGGTTTCCCAGCAAACACCGTGCTGAATCACCTGCAAGATATTTTTGACTAGAATTTATTTATTTATCATAAAACAAAATTTCACTCACATTGATAGGTCGTCCAAACTTCAGTGTCACTGATGCCTGCCTCCATTTATTGCCTTGAGTTCCCGCCTTAGTCCAGATGACCTGCTTTTTAGGGTCGCCGATTTTCTGAGTAATAATGTTGAGTGTACCAATCTGGTCCCCATACATGTGATACCAGAAGGAGAGGCATCCCGATCCGCTTGCTGGGGGTAACACTCGGGGGCTCTGAATAACGGCCTTGTTACCTTTGTTCTTATTGGACGTTTCAATGTAAAGGTAGAAGCCCTCTGAAAATGGAAGATAATTTAATTTGAGAAAAAATAATTGTACAGAGATATTGAAAGCTTTCTAACTAAAATATGAACTCAACTTATTGTTTATTTCATTGCCTAGAATTGGTACAATTTAAACAATTAATTGAGTGTTTTAAATCAATTAATTGAATGTTAGAAAGTGTTTCGTTTATCGATTGGTTTCAACAACATTGTACTCATTTTGACTTCTATTCTTAAAACGAAAAACACACAATTTGGAAAGATTAATATGCCACAAAGACCAGTAGGTTAACAAGAATACACAAAGCTTACTTCCTGTAGTGTGATCCTTAGATGGCCCTGTATTAGCTGATGATGTCTTGCCCTGGTTTCTCAACCAATCAAATTGATTTCCTGCCTGGTTCTTGTTCTGCCAACCACAGAAATCTTTGTCAAAGTTACAGCTGATAGCGTTAGATGCTGGATTGAAGAAAAATACATTTTAAAATACTTTTTATGAACCTGGAGACCTAAGAATTTAAATAAATGTAAATTCCTTAAGTGGAATAATTCTCACTCATCAATATTTAATAGCGGGAAGCCCATTCCACACAACTGCCAAGGCTGAAGCGAAGGACTGATGCCCCACAGACTTCCGGGTACAGGAAGCTTTCAGTCAGACACTTAGAACTGTGTTTACAGAGATGTTCCTTCCCACCTGGAGTTAATTGATGTTATCTCCTTAATGAAATAAAGTGATGGATATTCCTTTTCCTCCATTTCAAGCATTCTTTCTGCTTACCCCAAATATGGCTAACTGGGATTAATTAGTTAATTTGGCATACAACAAAACAACAGTATAATACTCACTAGGTGCTGTTGTTCGTCCAGGCACTGTAAACGGTGTTGTTATCTTCGGTGTTGTAGCAGTTGTTGGTTTCTTGGTAGTGACACCAGGTGGCAGAGCATTACGTGGAAGTACTACAACAGATTTTTGGATTATTAAATTTTAAGTGATTTTTGAGAAGAAAAAAATATAATTTTTGTGATGGCTGGTTTACGTACCTACATAAATGTAAAATGAAATTGTTTCTTTTGTTAAAATACATTCTTTTTAAAAAGACACTTACTTGATATATTTTCACTGAATTAGTGATCATTTGAAAAAAGTGTCAAAACACAAGATGTTTAATGATAAAATGTGTTGCTTATTAGAAGAATTCAATATTTAGACTATGATTACCAAGATAGTTAATTGTTAAATTCAGGTGAATTAGATTCAATGTTTCCTATGATAAATTTTGAAAAGACAGAAAAATTCTGCCAGTAAAAGCATACATTTATTTGTTTTCGTATGATATACGTTTTAGGCAATATTAACACAAAAACTCACATGAGCATTTCCCAGTGGTGATTTTGATATCATCCAATGCAATATCACTTTGATAACCATTGACCTCAGCTTCAAAGATCAACATATAATCATTCTGGGGTTGGATCTGCACTCTCCCAGATTGCCAATTTCCACCTAAATCCTTCATGCCGAGTTTCC
>JAOXYC010218684.1:0-11024 GCA_028565715.1 Phoronis pallida
AAAACTGGGATAAAGTTGGAAAATCTGAGTTGTAAGAATCGCTAGAAGTTCTTCACTTCTATTGTGTTGTCAAATATATGTCCCTTGTTTGAAATGATAAAAGAAAACTGTGTCAAAGGCTCTTTAAATTGTAATTTATCCCCTACTGTCAACAGGTCATTTTTTGTGCTTTCCAATTCCAGTCGGTTCGATTCTCCCACCGTTCCCTATGGCCCTATCGCAGAATGAGACAAACTTCAGCAGATGGACGACACTGGCACCGAGCATATCGGTGGAGGTTAAAGACAGTTCTTCTTTTTCATGATCAGCTCTACCTGGTCGGAATCAAACCTGCATCCAGCGATTTTGCAGTATCCGACACCTCTTGCGAATTCCCGTTAGTCATTCAATGAAATGCATTGACTGAATAACGCGAATTCGCGAGATTTGTTGATGAGGTGTTGGGTAATGCACAATTACCACAATTTAGATAGAGAGATCCTGGCTCTGATAACTGCTATTCGGTTGTTTACATACAAGATGGCAGAAAAGTTGCGCCGTGTGGATAGATAGCAATTCCGAATCCCCAATTTTGTGTCGTATCTTCTCAGACTCCTCTCACCATCGTTAAATGCCAAGTCATAAAAACAATTGTTTTACAACTAACCTTGATCAGTAGTCTTTCGACTAAAAGCGGACTTTATTTTGAGTTATATTATGAAATACGGTAGTATTTTTCGTAGTTGCAAACCGTGGACGGACAAGTTCTGTCAACCCACTTGGGTTGAGTGTCGACTACATCCTCATAAGTTGGATCATGGTCATGGATATAGGTCATACCACCAGGCAACTCGCTCACCCCAACAATATGCTGACCATTTGTGTTCCATAGTGAGACCAGGCTTTTTAATTCCTGCTCAAAGATGGTTAATTTTTATTGATAAAAATCTCTTTGAATATTATTATGGCACAAAAAGAGATATCATTTTATTTGACCAGTGACACTTTATTCTTGATTATTTGATCCTTTTCAGTGTGAAGTTGTGCAATGGATTTCTGCACTCTTCAGATGAAGATGGTACTTCTACTTCAACAAAAGAACTGAAGAGGGCGTTGTATGAGTTATGTGGTCACCTGTTCAAGGGAAATCTCAAACAAGAAAATATTGTCACTGTTGTTTCTGAACTGGCTGTAAGTAAAATCTAATCATCGTAAAGGCATTGTTCTAGAAAACTTCAAAACCCATCTTTTCAAAAACTGCTTGAAGATACTTTATACAGGAATTGATGACAAACTTTTGCTTACCAATTACCCATAAAAAGTCATAATCACTCCAATATGATTATGATTCCACTGATCAAGCTATGTGAAAAATATGAATTATTTTTGTTTTTAAATCTGTAGAATTTTGTGTGACAAAAAATATTTTCTGTTAAATTTTATAGGAAAGGTTTTTGTACAAATAGCAATCATCAATGAATTAATTATTATTAATAAATTATTTTGATTTTATTTTTCAGAGCACGGACACTTCATTTGTGTTACAGTTGGCTGATGTTTTCAGTTTGTTAGGTAGGTTATATCCATCAATTTTTTTGCAAGAATGCACCAAAATCAGAAGTATTTGTTTCCTAAAGACGAAGTTCTGATTTGTCCTTTAAATTTCTATTGAAACATCCCAAAAACTACTGCATGAATCACCAATGATGAACTTTAAAATGCTAGTGTTCCAATTTAAAGTATAGTCAAAAACCAAATGTATAATTTATTTGCAGATATTGAAGTAGCATGCGGTGAAGATGAAGCCCAGAGAACCACACTAAACAAGCTGATTCTAGCATGCAGTAGCATAGTAACTGATTCCGTACTCAAGGAACGACTAGACCAGGAAACACTGGAGACTCTACATCTCATACCGTCCAAACAGAAGTTCCAGGAGAAATATGTCAAGACAAAGACCAGGCTTTAGTAAGTTTAATTTCCCTTTGTGTTCAAACATTGCATCAGTCATATTTCCGTTTGTCAAGGGCTACAGTAGTGCCCAAACCATTATATGAGTGTGATTTTATGCATAACAGTACAACATGATGTATCAGTTCTATAATTAAACGCGTACATCGCTACTTACGAATGTAGAATTATCAATCATTGAAATACGACATTTTCATCCGTTTCTTTTACACAGTTTGATAATTTTTCGTTGCCAATTTGTGTTACTACCTTCATTCTTTATCGAAAACACGAAGTTGATAGGTTACAGTTGATCTCATCAAGTCACATAGGCTGCCTGTATAGAAATTTCCGGCAGAAGCGAAGGTATTCAGATGAATGTAAGGATGCAATTTGTAACAACAATTCCTATGCAATTGACCGCATTCAAAAGTTGATAACTTCACATTCGTAAGTAGCGATGTACTACTTTAAAAATAATTGGTTTTCATGGTTCAAATGTAGAAAAACTTGTTATAAAATATTAAAATAATGTTGTTCACTAGCCATGTCTTGAGCTGTGCCAAGTAGGTAGTAAAAATGTGAGTATTCAATCTATATGTGTGATCGAAAATGCCACAAACTGTGCTTCAAACTGTCACACAATGACAAACATAGCATTTAACATATTGCACACAATATTTACACTCAAGCACAAAAAAGTTAATAGCATATTATTTTCTTCCAGCTATAAGCAGCAGAAGTTCAACTTACTCAGGGAAGAGAGCGAGGGTTATGCTAAATTGGTTGTGGAACTTGGTCAGGAGATTACTAGTAAAATCACACCCACCATGATGATAGAAAATATCAAATCACTAATAGGTCAGTTTACATGTAACAAGCAAACGTGTGTTTTTTGCCCAAGATTTAAGGAATTAGACAACAGAATTTCTTGTTTACTTTTAGATGCTTTTGAATTTACAATAAAATGCTCATTTGCACACATAATCCAATTACTTGTTAAGAAGATCCCATTTCCACTTGTGTGCCATTGAGATTTTGTTCGATACATTAAAATAGATCAAGGGCATGCTGATTTGCAATTTGTTTGATTCAGTAAGCACTTTGGCCAGACATGCTCGAACTTCCATTTATTGTGCAAATCTTTGGTTGCTTGTTTGGAAAAGTGTCTTAAATCAATTGCTATTTCTTATGAGATTTCTCAAACTTTTCAGAAATATTGCTTAATCAAAGTGTAAAATCTGATTGTTGTTGTTTTCAGGTTGTTTCCACTTGGACCCTAATCGTGTACTAGATATTTTACTGGAAGAGTTTGAATGTCGTCCACATCTGCATGAATTTTATGTTCCTCTACTCAGACTTTATATCAAAGATGAAAATATTCTCTCTCAGGTCCTGGGGTTTAAATTCCAGTCTTGTCAGGTTTGTGAATTGTTTCAGTTTCATATTTTTCTTAAGACACCTGATACAGTATTCAAACCAAGGTCAGTAGAGCATTTTATATATGAACCAAGTCACAATATAGTATGATTGAGTCGTCTAAAATAGATTTACTTCGATAGGATTAAAGTTGTTGATAAGATATGGGTAAGCTTTAGCATGAATTAATAGTAAAATTGTATTCTCTATTATACAAATACTGTGTTTTCACAATTTTAATTAAAGAGCTTGTACTTTTTTAGCAAACTGCTGGCAATGAGACTCCAAAGTCTTTGTACAGGGTGTCGGCTCTCTTATTGAAGCATGAACTCATCACACTGGACAGCCTCTACCATCATGTAAGTCAATTCATTAAATATTACAAGGCTCATTAAAACTTGACATTTGCTGTGTTCTTAAAATAATCATTTGGCACGATTGCAGATTGTGTATGCTGTTTATAGACTAATCAATGAAGAATAAACAGAAATGATAAAATAATATTGGTGCGATTGAGGAAAATCATTGTTGTTATTCAAATACTGAGGATTAAAGTCAAAGAGCAGAAAACATCTTATTTTCAATTTTCTTTATATATTTACAGTTGGGACCTCCTGACACTGAGATCACAGAGAAGTACAAAGCCACCATGACTGAGGCGGCACAGTATGCTAAGAAACTGAGGGCAGTGGCGACAACAGAGAAACCAGAGGGTCCTGAGGCAGACAAAGATAAAAACTATCAGGTAAACTTGTTTGGCTGAAGAGGTTTTTTGAACATTTCCTATGAATTATGCTCTGAAAGAAACAATACTTATTTAAATTAACATCAGGTTTCTGCTAAAAAAGCTCATTTTCATTATATGCAAAGTAATAATCTTTTCGAGAAAAGTTTTTGTGTCGGAATTTGTCGTCATTTTTGAATAATGTTATTGACCCCAAAAGTAGTGGTGTTGGATGGTTAATTTTCCTCAAGCTGCTTTCATACTTATGACATTGTTCTCTGTTTAGATGATAGAAAACCAGAAACTTGGCTTGTGTGAAGCATTACTGGCCATTGAAGACTGGTCACATGCTAAATGGATCATGGATCGTCTACCACAGTATGTGGCTACAGCTCAACCTAAGATGGCTAAATCTATGTGTACTCTCATACGCAGAATTGTAGAACCTTTCTACAGAAAGTAAGTATCGATCGTTATGTCATTGCCATTATTTCGAAATTAATATGGGGACTATCACATACAAAACTAATAAACCATTGATAGAACATATTTATTCAGTGGCCATTGGTAGCCACTGTATGTGGTTTGTGTCTTTGGTTGAGTTTGCTTTAATCAAAATTATGTATATACTCATGTGTTATTTCATTCTCAGAAGAGTTAGTCTCTACAACCTCACTGATATAGTGTGTAGAAATATAATGATAGTTTCCCAGTAAGTCAAGAAATAAGACATTTACTACATTCGTTGTTCATTACTTTTCTGTTTGCTATTTCAGGTTCAGTGGATTTCCAGAAAAAATAGCCAGGAAATTCCCTGTATCTAAGAACAAGTTGACCAGTCTGACAGTATCATCATTTCAAGAGCTCAACACCATTGTATTCACCATGCTTCGTTACCTGGGACCACACCTGTCCTACGATACTATATTGTTGGTTAAGATGATTAGGCTCTGTCGCACCTTTATGCAACAGGTGAGTTTATTTCATGAACCCATGCCAAAATAATTTTGAATTATCACATGTACCAACTCATAATTCACCATTTTGTAGTACTGAAAATTAATAGGCCTCCTCCTATCCTCTTACTGATATAAATTAGTTACTGTTTAAGCAAGGCAATACCATTTGTTTTTACTTTTTCAGAGAGAAACTACAATAGATTCATCTGACAGCACTGATCCTGTATTCCTGGGTATACTCACATTACTTGATGAAGTACTTCTACCTAGTCTTTCTATGTTATCATCTAACTCTAGTATAGCTGAGGAATTATGGACACTACTCAAATTCCTACCCTATGTATACAGGTAACATATTGACATTTGTCCTTGGGATGTGTTTCTTGGTGGCTGAATATTCAAGATGAATATTTTCATATTATTTCAATTACTTCAGCTATTATAGTTTTTGGCTTGAATTTAGGATGAGGTTTCAGAGTTTGAAATTACAATTTCCATTCAAATGTAAGTCATGTTTGTGGAATATACCTGAGTAATGGTTTCTAAGTATCTTTCTGAGGCCATATTAGTTATGAATTATAAAGCACTGTATCTTGGTTAGTCCAAAGTGATGCAAAAAGGAACATTGAGCTGACATTTTAGTCTTCTTTTGGAAAATATATGATCTATTTTACAACTGAAATTTGAGAAAAATTTGATTTTGAATCTGAATTGTCAGTATAAGTTTCCAGTAAATGTGACTTTGTGTTCTAGGTATCGTCTTTATGGTCAGTGGAAGAATGAGACGTACAGGATTCACCCTAGACTTGTAGAGATCAAAGCTGAGTGTCTAAAGAAGTCAAAGTATATTCTGATGTAAGAAATTATTGATATTTAGTTTGAATGTTAATGTCACAAACATATTTCATTTACACTTGCGGAGGTACTTATAGGATCAGGAATTAGCGTTGTATTATAGGCTCAGTGAGTTGCTGTGCAACCACTTGTTGGCCCGTGAACACATGAATATGAATTGTCTTGCTTAACTCTTTTAGTACATCACAAGTATAATTTATTAAGAGAAATGAAAATGAATGTAATGTTGTTGTTGTTCACTGTGTATTTAGTTGTGTTTCTATTTCCAAGGCGACTGACCAAAGACAGTGTGAAACCATCTGGAAGACAGATTGGCAAGTTGAGTCACTGCAATCCAACAGTATTCTTTGAATATGTAAGTTGGTCGAAAACTGCAATTCTCATTGGTTCTTCTTATCTATAATCAGATTTATCATTACTGTCAACTGTCAACTCTGGTAAACGTGTTAGGACCCAAAATGCTCTAAGAGGTGCGATGTGCTGTCAAAATATTTTGTTTTACACTGAATTGATTAACATACATTGCCTCCTTAATTAAAATGACAGTCTTTCTATTGGTGTCTTTTCAAGGGCGTCTACTCCTAGTCCACCCCCAGTCAACTTCGTGACCTCTTTTAGTCTGATATACTTTGTATCTAAAAATAACAGTTGGTTTTTGTTGCACAAGTTATCAGATCATTATTCTCTCTTCCAGATGATGATTCAGATTCAGGTGTTTGACATAATAACTCCAGTTGTGGACTCACTCAAGTACCTCACACCACTCTCCTATGATGTCCTTGCCTGTATCCTTTCACTCAGACAGCTCAGTAGAAGTGCTTCTCAAACAATTGCCAACTTGGACACACTTTCTCAGTTTTAGAATTTTTAAAATACTTTTTTTGTGATGTTGAATTTTTTTAAATAAATGTCTGGTAACAAACTTGATGATTCTACCTTGCAGATGGTATTAATTTGAGAAGTTTTGTTAGCTTATAACACGAATGAAAAAACAAACAGTAAGAAATTTTCCTTAATGTAACTGATTTCATATGGGTAATGTTAGTGTACTATTTTCCTTGACAAAATCACCAGTTTGCATTATAGAAGCTTTAGCCAATCCTGAGAAAGAAAGAATGAAGCATGATGACACCAACATCTCACGCTGGATTCAGAGTCTCGCTGCGTTTGCAGGCTCAGTCTGTAAGAAGTACCAAGTAGACTTGGCGGGTATATTACAATATATCTCTAACCAACTCAAAGCTGGAAAAAGGTGGGTGGTTAAGCAACTTTTGACACGACAATCACATTAAGTTTTATGTAACATTGACAACATTTGAAACCCGTCGTTTCTGAAGGATTGCCATTGAATTGAATAATTGGTTTAGTCAAATTTGCTTCAAAAATTGCACAAGAAATCGCAGGGTGTCTGTGACTCAAATGACTAGTTAACCGCAAAGGGTATGATGAACATTGCCACTGCAAACATTCAAGTCCAGTATTTTGACTAATTACTCCACTTTTACCATTGTTTCAGTATTGACCTGTTAATTCTACGAGAAGTCATCCAGAAGATGTCGGGTATTGAAATCTCTGAAGAGATTACTGATGACCAGCTAGATGCTACATCTGGGGGTGAACTGTTGAAACAAGAGGTACAGTTTGTAAGATTAAAGCTGATAGTGAGGTAACACTGAATTCAGATTCACATTGATTATTTTGGCTGCATTCAGAGCAAAAATTGGCATGTCAAATTGGAAAGATGACCTTGACCAGTTTCCATATTTTATTTTAGGTTTGGGTTATAAGGGTATTTGAACAATTAAAACAAAATGGGAATCAGACGTATTCTCACCTGTTCTTTATATGTACATTTCTGATAAAGGAATACCTGTTGATTGTTTTATTAAATATGTTACAGGGAGGTCAGTTTGCCCAAGTGCGTAACACCAAGCGCACCTCATCCCGACTCAAGGACACTTTACTAGAGCATGACATTGCCATCCCATTGTGTCTACTCATGGCTCAACAAAGAGACAGTATTGTCTACATAGAGGGGGATAAAATGCCACTCAAGTTGGTTGGTAAACTATATGATCAGGTAAGGGTCTACATCTTTTGAATACAGGAAATTACCCCAATTTTGACAATTTAAAACAGTGGCAATATTTTTGAAATTATTTATTTTTTCATATTGAAGTCAGCGTTTCACAGCTTAAGAAACAATACCATATTTTTAAGTCAATATTTTACTAAATTAATCAGCAATATCACATCAACATTCAATACTCATTATATCCAGGTAAATGACCCGCAAAGAATGCCTTTAAGAATTGTGAATGTGTGACTTACTGTTTAACTTTGATTCCTTTCAGTGCCATGACACTATGTGCCAGTATGGATACTTCCTATCCACTCAGCTCAATATGGATGAGTATATAAAAAGACTGCCATCAATCGATGACCTCATGTCAGCATATCATTTACCTGCGGATGCTGCATTCTATCTGTCAAGACCTATGTTCACTCACGCTATTCAGGTAATGACCAATTTTTTTCTCAATTATTTTAACAGAAAGTAAAGGACTTAATCATGCTTTCGAAGAGTTTAATTTGCATTGTACATTAGTCCAATCATCTTGTACTTGATCAGGCCACTGATCCTTAATCTTAGTATAGATGTTAGTCGTGTTCAATGAATAGCTGTTTATTTTGAGATCATACATTCAAAGATACCATGTTAGACAATTTCCATATGACACCAGTTTTAATTGGACCATTGGTATTTGCGTTGGTCTATGAATTAGAAAGAATTATTTAGTTCCATTAATACAGGTTTCAAAATGGTATATTCTTTGCTTTTAGACCAAGTTTGATGAACTGAGAAAGATTGACAAAGCTAACAAAACTGCCTCGAGTCAACAAAAAATCCAGCGCTATATCGAGAGTGCTGAACATGTCATGACTCCAATTATAAACATTATACGTCCGCTTCAGCCACCTAAGACATGGGAGGATTTGAGGTGAGTTTGGTAAAGAAAATTGAAAAGTTAACCTGGGTGAACTGAACATTCAAAAATTCCTCTTGTTTGATCATTCGGGCGATATAAATATCATTCTCATTGTCAGAGTGATGTTGAATTAAATACTGTGCTATTTATTCTTCAAAGAGTTAAAGGATTTTAGTTAGTGCATTGTTTATTTTCGTAATATAACAGTGGTTTTAAGTACGATAAGGAAAGGTTTGATTTGACCCATGCATGGTTTAAAATAATCTGTTGATCATCTTAAATATGGTAAAAAGTTTATAAAACTGACAGTCTATCACAACATTGGTCTATAAAAAATCCAAAACAAAACTTTAAAAAATGTATTTCTATGTTACAGTGCTCAGTTTTATGTGACCTTCTGGACACTAGGAACATATGATCTGAATGTTCCAACGACAGCTTATGAAAAACAAATCAAAGTATTGAAGCAACAGCAGGATGCCATTGAGAATAATAAGGACATGGTAAGATAACTAAGTCCACATTTTAGGGCTGTTTTCAGTATTGGATGTTGGATACATATACCATTGGAGGAACACAGTTTTAAACCACAAAGCACAGTTCTTTTTGAACTGGCTTATTTAGAGGCAAATTAAAAGAGTGTAATAACTATTTATTTGTTTGACAAAAATATTAATGCCCAAAACAAAGTCTTATTTTAATTAAATGGTTACTATCTATTTCTCTACTGTCAAGATGTTCACATGTTGTCTATACAAATTGGTTCATTTAAATGACTGAATTTTCATTGGTGATATAGGTTGTACACTTCATGGCAAAAGAAGATCAAATCAGAGTTCCAATGGTATTCTTATTGCTCAAGTCATGATGCATTCAATTGCTGTTATATTGAATAATGTTTCTGCTTCCGTGTTCATTTGTTTTGTTTATAGATTCCAATACATTGAGCCTGGTTCAAGAATGTTTTTATTTGTGGCAAAAATCAGTCTTCTCAACATGGTCTCATTTGCATAAATGTGTTGTTTTTTTTCAAAATACATAAAAAGTGATATGAAAAACTTGTTCCGACATAAATCTTCATGTGAATTTAAGAATATTTTAAAAAATAAAAACATCTTTGTTTAGAAATGACAATAGGAAGCGATCTGTAGCCAAAAGAACTGTTCATTGAAACAGGCTCCTGCTCTTTTGAGTTTCATTTTCTTTCTGCTTGACCTAATTCCATGAGTTTCTGGTAATATATTATCCATGTTACAGGGCCTAAGCAAGAAGAAAAAGGAAAAGGAACGGTGTGGAACTCTGGCTGATAAACTTGGCGATGAGATGAAGAAGCACAATGACCACGTGAACAGGGTACAAGCCAGGCTTGGACAGGAGAAGGAAACATGGTTCCTGACAAGTAAGATGAACATTTTTGTTTCATTAAATTGTTGTCATCAATTTAACGATTCCAGGCAAGGAAAGTCTTGGTGTTGTTCAAAAATTGTATGTTATTTTGCACGCATTTTTCAAAAGATTTTTTACATCTGATCATCACTGATATTGTAAATGATATCAAAGTGAGAAACAATATGATATGAAGTCTTTTCGTTTTGGCAAATGAATGTGGAGACAAATATTCAATAGTTTTCATAATTAACTTCAGTCTATTCTTATCTAAACAATTCTGAACATTATTTCTTTATTTCAGAATCCACTAAAAATGAGACCATTACTCAATTTCTACAGTTGTGTATATTCCCTCGTTGCATATTTACCGCTACCGATGCTATATTCTGTGCCAAGATGATAGAAGTTCTACACAAGTTAAAGACACCAAACTTCTCAACCCTTATCTGTTATGACAGGGTGAGTAAAAGTATAAGAATTTTAAAAACGATTTTTGAGATTTGTAAATCTGTTTGCACTTAAGTGCCTTGTGGATGTCAACATTTTTATATAGGAGATGTAATATGCAGGAAATGTTTCAGTCAAAAGTCATACCTCTATTCTATTCTATTCAAAGTTGTTTCTGTACTTGGAAAAACTGAATCACATTCAATTTCTATAAAAATATTGATGTTTTTTATATTTACAATGTTCCAGGTATTCAATGACATCACCTACTCAGTGACAAGCTGTACTGAAAATGAAGCTCATCGCTATGGA
>JAOXYC010218795.1:0-11019 GCA_028565715.1 Phoronis pallida
ACTCTCGATCAGATTTACCCCTTATCTCTCGTAATTTAAGATTAACGGATTATTGGATTATTAATTATCACTTCAATAATCACAAGTGTCATTTTGTATTCTGTTGGGCAGTGGCTTAGGCGTTATCGCCGTCGGACGTAATGCTAGATTCCAGAAATTCTAATTTCCGATAGCATTTTGTTTTGAAACTTTGTCGAAATGTGTAGACGATTTGCCTTTGCGTGTTTTATGTGTGTACTGAGCATTTACGTCGACAACGTAAGGACTGCAAACAACGGTGAGACAATTTTATTTAGTCAAACAATATTCGTTACACCAATTTAGTGTGCGGCTATGGCAAATGGGAAGAGTGTATTTTATTCTATTACCATGTTGAGCCGTCTATCAATAAACACTCTGAACTAAGACAGTGATTTCAGTATTCATTTATAATTTATTATAATCAATGCTACATGTACTGTTCTCTAGAATTGACTGCTCTAATGTATTTTGGAGTGCATAAAATGTACGTGCGGTGCTGACTTACAAACTAAGATACTGAAATTCTAACTCCAAAATTAATTGTAAAGTTTCTTGATTTAGATATACAATGTGGTCAACCAGCCATTCCATTCAATGGTCAAGTCAACTCGACAAACGAGGCGTTCCCTGTTGGCACATCATTGAAATTCTCTTGTGCGAATGGTACGAAGTTGGATGGACCATTTGAGGCCACGTGTCAGTCAAATGGGACTTGGACTCTGGGGCAACCACAATGTAAAGGTATACAATAAACCAACTCCACAAAAAGTTATGAATTACATCACGCCCAGTTGTGTAAAAAAAAAAAATTTCATTTCTTTCAATGCTTTTCCTGTTTATGATTTTAATTTGCAAGTATGCCGGTCCAAGCATGGTGTTACAGTAACAGAATTTACTCAGTGTACATGTAGCTGGCGTATTTTGGCAGGATTAATTTGATAAATATAATACTGTCTGCTACTGAATTAAGTAAATTAGGGCATCAGCAGATAATATTACTGAGTAGCCATTATTACAAATATTGTAATTATGGATGTAAATAATACATACCATTGGTCCCTAACTACTGACACCTTTCCTTCACCATGAGAGTCACGGCAATTTGAATTAAACCAATCAATAAGCCGAGTTTGCTTTACATTTAGGATAACTGATTTAATTGAAAAATACAAAAAAATAGAAAATGAAAATGTAGACAAATGTGCATCTCAACGTTGTCTTAGAGCTTGCATTGAGAAGAACAAAAATGGTCGAGTTTTTCGGTCGGCCTCCTTCGTTATCATTATGCTCCTGACGAAGGAAGCAGCAACACGTCTGAAACGTTAAAACAATAAATTTTCTTTATTTTCTCTTGACATGGGGTTACGTTTGTTTCTTTTTACAGGGGAGCCATCTTGTCCGCATGAGGGGATCTTGGTCGACTATGACACTTGCGCTCAGATAGTTCCTGAGAATCGAACTTGGGATGGTGCCAGATACTCGTGTACAACAGGAAGATCTGGACAGTTTCTTTCTATAGACGAGGAATGGACGTTAGATCAACTGAGGACAAAAATATTGAATGAACGCACAGGAAACTACTGGGTTAACGCAAAGGCGGTGAAGAGGTGGATTTGGTCAAACGGTAAGTTAACGAAACGCTCGTCAATGACATAGCGTTGTATTATAATGGAAAGTGATAAAACAAAGTTTCTAAATTTTGGATTTTCATAGCCAGCAAGGCTTTTAAACCTTTATTAAAAGTAATTTCGATACGGTCGTTACAAAATAATAGTGAATTTACATCTTCAAGGTCAGGGGAAGGACACCTCCAACCTCTCGCCTACCTGATTAACTGATGTAGTAAGAAAGGTTAATGAGGGTGTTCGTGAGAGTAATGAGAGGTAGGAGGTGCTCGTAGGATGTTGGTTAGGCTTTGGTTGCCTGAGTAAGTCAACCACAACAACGATAACTGTTAGCCAACATAATCTTATGCATGGTGGGAATTCAGAAATAGGATTTATTTATAAGATCAACGTAAATTGTATACATATTCAAAAACAAGGATTTATCAAAGTAATTATATTAAGATCTCCTGTATCACTTTCCACAGGTAAGAATTAGTTTCGACTTTTCATTGCTACCCATTTTACTTCCAGACAACAAAGAACTTACCTACTTTAACTGGATGCCAGGTGAACCCAATGACAATGCAGCCGCGGAGGAATACGTGATGTTATGGTATGGACAAGATGGAAAGGGGGAATATAGATGGAACGATGAAAATGGAAATACCAAGGAGAATCACAAAATTTTATCTAAATTCATATGTCAGATAAGTAAGTTTCATCAAATATATTCAAAAAACGTATTTTTCAGTGTGCCAATTGGTGTGTACGTGTGGGTCACGTGATATAGACTGTAAACTTTACTTCTAGTATGAAATCTATTGGTAGACATGAACAACTGAATAAGACAGTTTGTTCCGTGGATATGAAAAAAAACGCTCAGGGAAATCCGGCGTCAGCCTATAGAATGCTCCGGTATTTTTAATAAAACTTGGTTCAGGCCTTGGTATCAACCAGTCACGCGGACCCAAATACCGGGTACACGGACAGATAGCGACTGCGGGCCAGCAGATTTGTTAATTGTCCGCGTACCCGGTTTTTGGGTCCTTGTACCCGGTATTTGGGTCCGGTATTTGGGTCCGTGTACCCGGTATTTGGGTCCGTGTGTCCGGTTTGAGGTCCGTGTGACCGGTTTGTGGGTCCGTGTGCCCGGTTTGTGTGTCCAATCTATACTAATTTTGTTGTTGTGACTGTACAAAATAGTCGTGATCAATGATCACATCGTCAAAAATATGATCTAAACAATATCTTGATCTTTCAGATAATAAAACGCAATCTCACTGTTATAAAAGATGTGCGAATGACAAAAGAAAGTGTGAATATATTGACAACAAATGTTTTGTTTTAAATGGATACCATAGCTCAGACACGTGTGAGCATAACTGTCGCACTCGCGGTCACTCTTGGTACGACGCTAAGTCATTCTGTAAAAAAACGGATGGATTTCTGGCTCATATTGAAGACCAAGCAACATATAACAAAATTGTGGAAGCGATAACAAGTAAGGTGATGTATCGAGGAAATTACTGGATTGGCGCCAAATGGGATAGACATGCGCCACCTCTCGGCAGATGGGTAAATGGTAAGTTTACTAATCTTAATAGCAGTCAGTCAGAAGGAACGATAAAAAACAAGGCAATCGTGTCACCGGGACAGTTACTCTTGTGCCCAAACTCGCTGACATTGTAAAGTTTTGATAATTTCAACATTCGTGTGAATACATTTTATCGGCACTTGAAATTCACGAACTCGCTACCAAAACAACTCTCCTTAAACGAGGATTTAAGAAAACGATCTATTTACTCTAAGAAAGTATTGTGTTTTTCTAGGCCCTGTTATAAACGCCACCATGTGGGGTAGTCGGTCTGTTGCAGTAAGTGGTAACGAGTTTTGTGTCTCTATTTCTGCTGTTGACATGAAGCTGTATCTTGATGATTGTGGAAAAACACGGCATTATCTTTGTAGTTATGGTAAGCATTGAAGTTCATGAACTGTAAGTTTGCATGTTACTAACTTTACCGTGTAGCCATGTTCACCGAAATGCAAGGGAACAACGTCAAAGATAAGTTGTATATTGGCCATATAAACTAATCGTGCCCTCATGTCATAACTTTTCTTTTTGCTAGTCCGTGAAGTGATGCGTTAACAAGCTAGATACACATTACGGACCAAGGCAATTAATTTGTTTATTTAAGCATTGCACCAGCGTATAGTAATTATAGATAAGAATGACACTGACTAGTTTACAATGTTTACTGATCTTATCAGTGACTGTCTAATTTGATTACATAACCCATACCTTATATGACAGTTGTGGGTCCTAGAGTAAAAGGGAATACGATTATATGAACGGGAGAAATTGATTATGTATTTTCCGGGGGGGGGTCATTTAATACTTAAAATACATCTTAAGGGTAGGAAATTACAATGCATTATTTAAAAAGTACATTGCGGTAAACGAGAATTGCAGGAAAAATAGTGTATACATATATAGACGTTTAGGGGAGAATGTTTCAGTGCATACTTGAAAAATAACATTGCGGTAAACGAGAATTGCGGGAGAAATAGTGTATTTTGGACGCTATGTTGCAATATTGATGAAAAAAATTTGAAAATGATTTTGAAACATACCTTTTTGTGTTTATTAATAGAAACCCTACTAGTTTGGAAGTGCCTGACTTTATGTTGCCGTGATGTTGATTTCATTATTAGCACTACTTGTATTACAGATGCAATACCGTACAAACTAACGCATTGTGGTTCCCCGCCGATACCGTTGAACTCAAAGCTTACACTGAACTCAGCACGGTCCATCTACAATTTTACCAGCACCGTGAGTTATGAATGCAAGCATGGTTTCAACTTTTCTGGAGGTTCTACGAATAAAACATGCGATACTGATGGCAAATGGAATGGCTATGACATCATTTGTAAACGTAAGTTGAAGTGATCAACAGTGTAAACGAGAATGTCAACTCTTACATAAACACGACCACTTCTTTATTAAAATATCTTTACCGCGAAACGATAGTCTCATTTAAAAACTTGCAAATGTGCATTAAGTTAAAATGAATTTTAGAACACATTTTTTTTCAGCTTTAGCGTCACCAACAACAACATCACCTCATACACAAAGTCCTACAACAGTTACGACATCACCAACTTCACCAAGTCCAACAACAGTAATAACATCAACCACCTTTAGTCCCCCTATAACCACGGCAACACCAATCACGCCACCTTCTTCTACAACAACACTGGCAACTACCGAAGCTCAACAGACAACAACATCAGCATCGACTACAACAGTGGCATCCATACAAACGTCAACAACAAGTGACTTTACCTCGCCAACAACAGAAACCACAGAAGAAATATTGAAGACAACATCGCGAGGAGATAATCAACGTTCAACGGCGGCAACAACACATAAGGGAGTGATGTCAACAAACAATATCCGAACATCAACTTCTGAAGGAAGCTTCGTGACAACAGAATTGTTGGAAACGTCTGAAACAGAAAGACTTGATCTACTCGAGAGTTTTCAGCAGAAAAACGGTGATAATCGTAAGAACGTTTTCTGATCAAAGATAATTTAAACATTGTTGTTATGTGGACACAGATCAACTGTACCCTACATGTAGTTTTCTGACGTTTCCCTTGACTTGCCTTTGTACGAATTTTTGAGGTTACCCATAACGTAGATTGCCAACAATGCAAGTTGTTCTTGGCTTGAACTCAAGAAAGATAGAGACTAAGCTTCCGCCTATTTCAGCGTCATATTGTTAAAGCAAAGCTTGCATGATTTCCAATGATTACTTACCGTGTGGTGGTTTGTTCTCCTTATATGGTGATGTACGCACTGTTCCTCACATTAACCAAAATGCGTAAACAAGACGTAGTTTGAGAAATTGTTACACATTTTAATGTACCTATGACATATTACGAAATCTCATTGATTAAAAAATTATCTATTGCAGATATATGGCTAGCAGCCGCAATTGGAGTTCCAGTGATCATTGCGGTGATTGTTATTCTTCTGGCAATATTTCTGTCTAAAAGAAAGTAAGTCTCACGTGCATGTACAACAAAAACAGCTTCAATACAACTGCTTTGCACTTCATTGGCGACGACATTTAATTGGACGCTATTTAACCTTGATCGTATAATCAAAGACCTTATACGGCCTCTGCTTTAATGATGAGAATATAAGTAATTCCAAGAACCCATAAGAGATTTCCTTTCTATGATGGGTTCTTGGTAATACATACTAAGTAGCATTATGCATATTACAACTGTCATAAATTTTTGAATTGTAATTGAAGAACTGAGTGTCGACTTCAGTTTAGCCCAACTGTTATGATTATAGATTAAACGAAGCAACCACCATGATGAATAGTTTATAAAGTGATCATGATGTATAATGTTGATAAGGTTTGTACACATTTAGAAAAAAAGCATGTTCCATACGCTGTTACCAATGTATTGACAACCAACTTAAACAATATGTATACCTTGATATGGTTTGTAGGAAAAGGGATGGTTTACCTACCAGACAAGAGAACGTGTATGTAACCACAGACAATCCATTGTATAATTATGGACTAGATGATAGCGTGGAGCTGCCTGGTCCTGGCAGCATTGTTTCATACCAAGGTAAACTGCGATGACCGGGATCATTGCGCGTGCTCAGTGAAAAAGGATGGTCCGCATTTTCTGTGGAAAACCATTCTCCAAATGACTATATCAGGCTTATACTAGATGATGTTGTCGATTGAAAAATCTCATGTATTGTGAATTGAAAATGTTTATTTTCGAGTCTTGTCTAAAATTAGCAATAAGAAAAGATATTACCGTGAATACATTTCTGCTTTGAGGATGCAAGAGCTATGAATAGTCAGAAAAGACTTTTTTCGTAAATTTAAAATTTGTTTGAATGATGCAGGCTGACTGCTATACGTTCCTTGCATTTTTTTTTCACAATTCGTGAAACGCCGTTGTGGACACATGGTGCAGCTGTATCCCGGTAGTATGACGTCTTTCACCCGACGAAAGTGTTATTTCCAACCCAATACGTGTGCCAAGAATAGCTTGTGTTACACAAGTAATGTTCGATATCTTGTAATGTTTCATCTCATAATCATGATAACGTAGTACACCGCGATTATCAGTGTGTATCTTAATCCTGCAAAGGCCAATAACCAGAAACTTGTCCATCGGGGATTTTCATCAGGTCACCTTGTGAACACGCGGTTGTGACATCGAGAAGCGTTAGAAGATGATATTTTTCAAGCGCTTGTAATGACCAGCCTATTTTTACATGCCCTCGTCTGACCAAATGTTAGATAAGTTCACTCATTATTTACTGGTTTAATTCATCATTATATTTTCACAAAAAAGATTTATTTAAAAATGTACCTCCTCCTTTCGGAGAATGAACAAAACTTCAACAGGCTGAAGGCATTGGCACCGAGCAAGGGGTGAATTAAACAATTTTCATTAATGCCTGCAAGTGTCAGTGCCCGTGGCAAGAGTTCGAACCGCGGATCTCTCGCATGCGATGCGCAGATCTTACCATTGATCACGTCGAGCACTTTTCTAATATGTTTTATTCAATTAATCTCTAAAGCAAATTGGCACCGAGTGCATGGAACTAAACTATTTCTTCAATTTTAGTTAAACTATCGTCTGTTCTTCGTTCCAGGAAAACGGCCATTTTTGAACAGTTCTCTGAAACAAATTTCGTACGATGAAGAAATAGCAGCAGAAGAAAAAGCCCGCGAGTCGTCATACGGGACCACATTGGCGAAGTATGACAATGATTCAGGCACGGGATCAGTTGGCAGTGGCTACATGATGGAAGAAAGTTGCCGAAACGTCAACCCACATCCATTCTCAGACAATTGTCACGGTCCTGATGTACTTATAGAAAACACCATTTACGAAAGTGCAGACGGTGATGGTTCGGCGACTCGTCCAAATGTGGGGACGACTTACGAAGTTCCTACCAACATCTATGACTATATTCCTGATGGTGATCAGTCGTACATGGATATGTCGTTTTCTAGTGAGCAACCTTATGATGTGTTAAATCATGCAGGACAATCATCTAACAGGTTGTCTGCTCCAGGATATGATCACGTGATGTTTAATGGCAAAGTCCCAATGTCGCGAACGGAAAAATGACACTGAAACACTCTACAGGCAACATTTGTTGAATTTGATGTCTTTAGGCACTTTCTAAAACAATCAACGTGCATTTTTAGTCACTAAAGGACTGAGTAAGTGTTGTATTTGCCGACTTGCGGGTTTTAACGCTGATGGTTTTTTGTCAGATGTCATGGCGACAATTGTATTCGGTATTTTGAATCAACTGCTGTTGTAACTGAATCATCAGAGACAGATTATTGATTTTTATTTTATCATCTTATAAATGAAACAGGGGGTTGTCTTCGTTCGGTTTATTTTTAATAGAATAAATATTTGCAACCTTTTTCAACAAACATTGTTCGATATTTGTACATTTCTAAGCGAGAAAGCCTTTTGAATGGCACTCAGGCTTGCCATTAAGACTATTTTATTCAAAGTACTTTTATGCATTTGGCTAAATAATTAATTGTATTAAGAGTGAAAAAATCATGTTTAGTTATCTCTTCCTTCGAAATATGTTATTGTTCGACTTTGTGAGTAATTACCGCCATCCCTAACCAGTCCCTCCCAACTCCATCGTAATGTCCCTTTGCAAACTTGTCCAGAAAACTAAATTCTTTATGGTACACAAAACACAGATTTCTCTTCATTTCATCGTGTAAGAATAGATAAAATGCCAACTCATCCATCAGGTACTTTGCAGCTTCTATCACTCCCTCATCCATTTGACTGGCTGACTCTGGCTTGAATCCTGCATGATTTAGAACCCTCCTTGTATCATTACATGCGTCCTCTTTAAGCTGTCCTTCATGCTTAAATACCTCATACAGTGCGCCCTGATATCGTTGATAGCATGCGTTTCTATCAACATGTTCCGGCCAATTTAAAAGTACAAATTTCTGGCGTGTTTTCTCTGGTAAGGAATCTATGGCTATGCTTACGAAGTGCTTTAGCGCGCCTGCGCGCTCTTTTTGCGGGGTTGTGACTTCCGAGTGCCCTATAGTTATGATGCATTGGTGTCTCCGGTATCATGACAACTATTGCCTCCCCTTTGTTGGACAGATATGTAATGTACTGGTGGATGTTTTCTTTTGTGAAAAATGAATTTTCCAAACTCACTCCAAACACTATAACTGATTCACCAGAGGAGATGAATTTGTTTCCATTTTGGTATAGGAATTCATCTTTCCCCTGATGTAGTCGTAGCTTGTCCATAACTTTCTGAAATGGAATACATGCAAATGATTTATTCATATTAGTTTTTGTCGAAACGTCTCCTCGACAGATTTGTTATTTTGTATGACGCATCAGAAGCGCTTCCTTAAGTTATGGATCCGATAATTTGGCCCAGAACCCAAAGGAAAGGCATCGAACGAATGAGTAACAAAAGTATGCGAATGACCTTGACAATTGAATGTTAACGTCAAGAAATTAAGAAAGATAGAATATGCATTGGACAAAATTAAAAAAAGAATTTATATGTAGTTTTTATAAAAATGTATTTTTGGAACATCCGTTGAGGTGGTCACTTTTTGAAATACCGTGATATTGAGTTGTTAACTTTGTATCCATTAACAAACTTAAGTATAATTGAGTCAAAAGAACTCAATTCTGACAATTCGGTGGACGTGCATAACAAAATCGAACATTGTTAAAATAAATTAATGACACTCGCGCTATTTAGATCCTACCCGAGAATTTTCTTTTAATTTGGAAGGTGTAACGATTATATTTGAATAGTTGGTAAAACCAAAAAAAAATGGGGGGGTCACCGGCTTAACTTCGGCGCCACCGGGACGCGATCTTCGAATATTTTGCAATTTTAGGAAATTGACTAATTGACTGGGTGGCAAAAAACTCTATGAAATCGACAAAAAGGCATGTATAAATAATATTCTTTTACTTTTTTGTCCAAGATTCAGCCAACTGATAGTTTTCCTGACCTATTATAATTATAATAATAATGATGATGACGATGATGTCGGTTCTTATAAGCGCTTTTTATTCAAATAAAAAAGCGCTTGTCAATTCAGTTCTATTATACCAGATTGCGGAACTGTTCACTCAACGTATATGTGTAATCATAAAATACAGGTAGATTCCGCTTTCATCCACGCAACATTTACATATAATTTTGATTAAAAATCATTTTGCCTCTTTGACATAACCTTAGACCAGAATTAGATCTGCTTATAAGAATACAAAAACGAGAAATTGACACTGATTCTCGCAAAAATTACCCAGCGTAAAAATAATCATAAATCGCTTCACGTCATACAATACAACGTTAACCACCATTTCAAAGTTACAAAAAATTCGTTGAAAACATTACCTTATTTTAAATATAACCAGACTGTTTTTTCTGTGCTCACCGCAAATATCTAGCAGCATGTACCTTCAAGGCATGGGCACTTGTGACTAGACCAGCATGGTCCGATTGATTTTTATAGTGCCGCCTCAGTAAACATATTTTCTAAAAACACCTTAATAAAAGTTCAAATAAATATACAAATTAAAGTGCATTTATTTATTTGGATTTTTATTAACTCACTCAAAGCACTGACATACCTCTTCATTCAGAATAAATTTTCGAAGACGTCATACCGGCCTCATGACGTCACTTTTTCAGCAGATTCATATCAATCTGTCAGGGAAAGTACATTCATACACGAGGGTCAAGCGTCGGTCGTCAGTTCACGTAATTCAGTCCTTTTAGTCTATTGAAAAGTGCGTTTCACACCCGTGAAGTTGTCGTACTTTTAATGACTGTTTACGAATACACCCATTTCCGAAATCACGCCAATTTATTTACATGAAAAATTTATGGTTTCAATAGTTCATGTGAAAAAGGTGTGATATTATTGTGAAAGATAGTCTAGCCTTGCACGCGACGAACAAATCAAAGCCAATGAAATAGTACACCTTAGTGGGACAAAGCGGGGAAAATCCAAATATTGATAAACTGTGCTTTTGTCCGAAATTCTACAATTTCTACATATGTTTTCGGTACTATGATTTTAATACCGATAAAATACAGGGTGTCCCATATGTAATTACCCCCAACTTTAGGTTCTTGTAAAAATGTTATTTTCAAATAAATGCAAATTAAAATTACTTGGAATGAATATTTAACCTTTCATACGTCATTTGTCAAAAAATAAGTCAGATATTTTGAAAATTGTAATTTTTGTGAACATTTGAAATTTCATACTCGAAAATCGTTTTGACCACTTTTTCCATT
>JAOXYC010218906.1:0-11016 GCA_028565715.1 Phoronis pallida
CTACAATAGTAACGACTGATTCAACTCCTAGCACCAATTCTACAAATACTACAATAGTAACGACTGATTCAACTCCTAGCATCAATTCTACAAATACTACAATAGTAACGACTGATTTAACTCCTAGCATCAATTCTACAAATACTATTATAGTAACAACTGATTCAACTCCTGGCACCAATTCTACAAGTACTACGATAGTAACGACTGATTCAACTCCTAGCACTTATTCTACAAATACTACAATAGTAACGACTGATTCAACTCCTAGCACCAACCCTGCCAATACTATAATAGTAACAACTGATCCAACTCCTGGCACCAATTCTACAATTACTACAATAGTAACAACTGATTCTACCCCTGGCAACAATTCTACAAACACTACAATAGTAACGACTGATTCAACTCCTAGCACCAATTCAACAAATACTACAATAGTAACGACTGATTCAACTCCTAGCACCAATTCAACAAATACTACAATAGTAACAACTGATTCAACTCCTGGTTCTAATTCTACGACAACTACAATAGTGGCAATTATTTCAACGCCTACTGATGGCCTTACATCAACAACTGTATCAAATCTTAGCAATGCTACAAGTGCTACAACACCGACACATATGTCAACTAGCATCACAACGACACCAATAATAATAATTCCTAGTGTCGATGTAACAGCTACGGTTCCTGTATCAACTCTTGGTGTAAGTTCTACAACTACACAGAAATCAACAACAACGCTTATTGTACCGTCTGCCGGTGACAGTTCTACACATATACGAGCCTCGTCAACGGCCATTGAAGGCGTTACACCGACACAAACCCCGTCAGTTGGTGACACTGTCACACATATCCAAGTTTCATCAGCTCATGTTAACACTTTAGCACCCCCACTTTCATCATCACTCACTGAAGACACATCTGCTTCTTCACAAGCTCCGACATCCTCAAGTTACATCATTTCGCCAACGACTTACACTATACTAGCTACACAGACACTATCTACTAGCAGCATCGATTCAAGTCAGATACTAACAAGCACTGCCAGCAATGCTGTGACTCCAACACAGACGCCTGAAAGCACGGAAAGTACTGTGGCGACCATTAGGACCAGTTCAACACCATCGTCACTGTCCACGACAACGGCTCCACCAAACTTGGTTAACACAGGTATTAACTTTTACCATTCCATCTGCCCGTAGAAGTACGTAGTGTGTATTGCGTAGTGCATGAGAGTTGCATAGTTCGTGCATGATATAGTGCATCCTACATGTAAGATCCATGGAATTCTGCCTCTGTTCGTACGAAGATTAATCAACGCTTATTATACTTCGAGGTAAAGTTGTCAAAATAAAAATAAAATGCGTCTGATGTTTATTTGGCAGAACAAATCTTCAATACATTAACCCTATATCTACAATTATAGGTGGCAAGACTTTCGAAGTGCCTTATTCCTTCAAACTGACCAGCAACTGGACAAAAGAACTTGCTGACAACAAATCTCCGGTATACTTCAATTACACGAGGGATATCGAAAAAGAGGTAACTTTTATTTAATTAGAATAAATATGCCGTTACCGACTGTGGTTAAAGTGAAATAACATAAAATATAACATTTCATCCATTTGAATTCAATTAATTAATTCTTTAATTAAATTAGGTTTTAAACTATATATAACCTGAATATAACCCTGTTTTTGAAGATTGTCACACTGTTTTTATTGAATTAAATAAATTAGTTTAAACTGCATTTTGGAAATGTAGTTTTAAAAGCAACTGGTTATTTGTGCATCGGTGGTCTGGATCATGTCTCTGTTTTCATTTATATATGTTTATTTCGAGTATCAAAGGCCATAAGCCCAAAGTAAAAATAATCATAACAATTACATCATGATACTCTTTCACTAGAAAGCAATATATCGCCTGGAAGAAGTACTGGGGAATGCATGTACAAAAATACAGTAAATGTTTAAAATGACCTCAAAATAAGCACATCGATTTCGGAATAAAACCGACAAGCATGTCACTATAATAATTTTACAATGATTGTTACTGATCTGTATTTTTAATCCCAGCCATGTTCATATTCCAGTTGAGGAATGATTTCAAAACCATAACTGGCTTCGTGAACGTATCTGTCACCGGTCTCAAGAAAGGAAGTGTGCACGTGCTATACAATTTGGTCCTTAAACTTGATGAAGTGTTGAAGGATACTTCAGAGTCGTCAAATTCTGCAGAACTAGTAACTATACTAAAGGATATAGAAATACAAATGAAAGACAACATGAAGGATGATTTTAATATTAATGGCATATCTTATGCTCGAAATCTAACATACAATGCCACGGAGTTTGATGCAGAAAAGTTGGCTCAAGAAGGTAGGTATGGGTTAAAAATCATGAATAGAATATTGAACAATTAGCAAACCACATTTATGACATAATACTATTGTCTTAAATGTAAAATACCAGTATAGTGGGACCTACTTTTATGGCAAAATGTTGTTTAAAAACAACCATATGGTAGCCAGGCCTAAGTGGCTGTTGTTTTGTCATGTCAGGTGTTGTCAATTGTGCCTACCGTTCCCATAGGGAGGGAAATACGTGTGTGAATGTCAGCTGAGTACTTAAGAAAAAAGCAGTTGAACTAGAAAAAACATATTTAGGCTACCAAATATCTTGCATACAGTATAGCAGTTTTTTTATGCAATCGGTAAGGTATTTATTCAGGTGTATGTGCGATTGTAAATGGTGTTTCCATTTCAGTGATCGAGTCTGTAAAAGATGTATGCAGAAAAGACGGATGTCCGGAGGGATATTACTGTGTTTATTTTAAAAACACTCTTCCATATTGTAACGGCGATTGTGTAGGTTACAAGGAAGGTCTTTGCGGCAAACCAGGAACTGAGTGTTATTTGAATGCAACTTTGGATCCAAGCTGTCGGTAAGTTTGTGTAACGACATATTACATCAAGCAAGTTGAATCGGATGGAAAACTCTTGGCATTTGTGAAGGTTCAAGAAAAAGTGATTCTTACAATGGGATTGTAATAACACCGTTTATTGGATGAGCTTTGAAAACTCATAGAACGAGCCTTTCGCGAGTTCTATGATTTTTTAAATCGAATCCAATAAAAGGTTTACTACTTCCCATGCATTTAAGAATCATCACATAACATCGCCAATTTGCGAAAAAGGAGTTTTGGGTATCCCATTTCTAAAGTTTGACTGGAGTGCATAACGCATTGATGTTATGTCATAGTGTTATGGCACTGAATACAAGGGTAGTTATGTGATAAATAAATAAACGATAAAGTACAACAAATTTAATAGTAGAACACACCTTCCAGAGGTTTGAAAACATTTTTTAGGAACTGTATTGACTTAATTTTTCAGATGCAAGACAGATCACATTTATCTAAGCGCGTTTTCTGACCCCTGCCAGTCAAAGACGACGATGATAGCTTTCGTTAGCGGAACTGCTGCAGCTGTTCTTTTCTTGGTCGTCTTCCTAATCTTGTTGGTGTGTGGAATAAAGTTAAGGAATGCTAGAAAGTATAAAAAGGCGTAAGTACCGATAGTTTTTAAAAGGTTTGATTGAACCTATTCGGAATCTGAACTCAGATTAATTATGCAAACTTAACGAGGTCGAGAGTGTGCAATTTCAAAAAACAAATTGTAAAAGTTTGTTTCGTATGATCACAGTTATCACCAATATTCACTTTCTTTGGATTTGACAGCTTGAAACTTATATTTTTTTACTATGGATTTTATCAATTGATAAGTTGCTTTTGTCATGCAATTTATTTCTATTATCAAAAATATAAATTACAATACAATTGTTTGATTGCAGGATTACAAACTGCGATGACGTCAGTCTAGCGTCAGATGATCTATACCACCTCCGCCTGATGAGAGCGGATAGGGAACATAATAATGAATATGATAATACGGTAAGTTTCTGAACTTCTCATTTATACTATTCCGTCCCCTGTAATACTTCTCTCATCACGTAACCCTGATCATAATGACCTCGTTTCTCTATAATTACATTTGATAAATGATAGCAAATTATTTTCATTCTAACGCTTGGAATTTTATTCAAGGGATACTCAACAACGGATAGACGATCTTCAATAATGGACGATCGTTTCGTAGTCAACCTCGGGAGTGTGGACACAACAACTTCTGTAAGCTATATTTGCTTTTTTAAACCCATTTAAAAGCCCCACGGTTGAGATTCAAGGCTGCGAAGCAATAGGAATTGATATATTCTTATTGCATTGCACGCCATTGTAAAGTGTTTGTACGAATTCGTAATAAATAGCTTGATCAATATTATACAATCATCATTTTATTATTACCATCATTTTATGAATATAACTATCGATGATACGAGAGAACATATCAGCACTATTTTAACTTCTTGTGAGAATGATGTATATTATCAAGATCTTATCACTGAGAATCTTCAAATGCGCCGGCCCCACTACCCTAAAATTGACGATTTTTTAAAAAATAAAGCACAACTCTCAGGTTTTTTAGCATCACATAACAGTTCGACCACTTTTTTAATCTATCTGAAAGTTTCATTACAATTGTTGATCGTTAAATTTGTTAATTTATATAATTCGCAATAAATCGATATATCACCTTCGTGTTGGGTCGCGCTTTATCTGTGTACTAATGAAGCAGTTCTTTTCAGCGACACTTGGTGGCGCATTGTCGTCTGGGCCAATCAGATTGCAGTAAAGTCAATGCGCGCCATCTACGGCCGATTATGGAAACTCTAATCTGGTGCGACAGTTTAAGCCCCAGTGATAGATTCTATGTGATAAGTTCTTGATATTATGCAACGCGTTCAAATGATCCGCGCCAAACTAGAAACAAACTACTTCAATTAATTGACCCACAATACAGTCTAAACACAACAATGCTTACTGCTTTCACAAATTTAATAATCTACTTTTTCAGTTTAAAATCAAAAGACCACAAGTGAGCAACGTTCCTATTGGTGTGCATGGGGAGTCATCCAGTAACAACCGGTTATCAGGAAGCTCCTTCAATGACATCGAGGCAGAAGGGCACAGAAACTCTACACACAACAAAGATCGCAATACAGATGTAGAGGAGACTAAATTGGTCGCAAGTTTACCAAAGGAAGACTATATGTATTAGACCTTTTGCAGAGATGAGGAAAGGACTAATATGCCATCACAATTTTGTTTTCTTTGTTATTTCTAATATATATACAATTTCACACATATGTGAAATTGTTTTTCACTATATGGGAAAACTAAAAAGTTTCTTAATGCAATGCTACCTGTCGTCCAAGTTATTACCTGTACATAAATGTATACTTTATTAAACACTAATGACTGTTCACAATGTGCTAGTTTCTGAAGATTCCCCATAAATGTATGCATATTAGGCACGTTTACAATATGTAAACGGCCGAGTTGTTTTATTTAATAAATTTGCCATAATGAAAATATTTAAAAAAATCATTTTTCTATTTCTAAATCTCCATGTATCAGCGTTTTGGTATGTCAAGTCACATATCGTCAGCTAGGAAAGATTCCCCCGATACAAAGCTAATATTTCGAAATATTTGCGCTGCAAGTATATTGAAGTCGTTGGTGTTTTTATTAATCATGGCCGGGATGGGACAACTACTGTGGCAGGTTGATAATGAAAGACGAGTACTTTTTCGGAAGTTTGAAAAACTGACTCTGAAGACTGTAAAAAAACAGGTATAAAGGCGGTTTAAAGATACTGTCTCCTCGTTGGTGAGGATCTGGGGTCAAAATTCAAATCAACTAGAAATTTTGTGTATGAGTCCTTTGATGAATATAATTAACCTGCATCATAGTAAACAAAATTTAAAAAGTCGGTAAAGGGGTAAATTTGAGATCTTTGTATCCAAAAAAACCTTTTTGTACGACAAGGTTTTCGAAAATTACACTTTTTTATGATACAAAGCTCAAATATACCCCTTTACCGGAATTTTTTTACTAAGATGCCGGTTAATTATATTCATCAAAGGACTCGTACACACAATTTCTAGTTGATTTGAATTTTGACCCCAGATGCTCACCAACAAAGAAACGGTATCTTTAATGAAACATGTATCAAAGAAGGACTTTTACCGAAATATACCAGTTTTAAGTTTGATCTATTAATTTTGTTGAATCTTACCAACCTATATATCGGGTGTCCCAAAAATGTTGGCCACATTTCAACAAGCGTTATCTCGGCAACGGAGCAAGCAAATACATTTAAATTTGTTAGTCGACAACCTTAACGTATTCCTTATAAGTTTGCAAAATATCAGAGAGATTGATTAAATATTATTCTGAAATAGTTGGTTTCAATACAGGATGTCAAAATATTCAATATCAGAGCCATAGGTGTCAAAAAGAATCATATTTTGCTGGACTTTTACGTCTAATATCTCCTAAAATGAGGTTTGTAACATCCTGAAAATCATCTCTTATATGTAAATTTATATTGTCAGTTGGTAGTAAAAATTTCAAAACCAGTTCTGTTGTAGTTTTGACATGAGGTCACAAAAACAGCAAGGTACTATTGTCAATTTCCTGGTAGCGGGTAAATATTATAAACATTCTGGTGAAAACTTGTAAAGTTGTTTTGATTTTGTCGTCCTGTCAAAACAGAATAATTATTTGCAATGAAATTTTTACGATGACTACATAACATTTAATTCTAAATAATACTAAATTCTCAAAAGTTTATCTTGTGCAGAACAGGAGTTATAAGCCGTTATTTAAATCAAAAGTTCATTAAATATAAACGTCTCGGTTGATATTGGATTTTTCATCATACTGTTTTAAAATTTATAGTTCTCGCATGATATGTAATCAATCTCTTTGATACTTTGCAAACTTGCTGACAATACCTTTAGGTAAGCTCAGTAAAAATATCATAATATTTGGTAAGCCAGTTGCTGAGAAAATGCGTGTTAAAAAGTGGCCCACTTTTTTTGGGACACCCGATATATGAACATATCAATACTCCCGCTTCCCTCGTATACGTTTACACCCACAGTGCATCTGATTCTCCGTCTCTCAATTAACTGAATGACTTTTTTTTATTCACCTTTATATTTTTGAGCAATACTGCTTCAAAAATTTAAATTCGAAACTGTGAACATTTCAAAAATATTCTGATAACCGTTCGGTTGAGAGGGTTTTATCGGAATTAGGAAAAAACGACTTTAACAAAACTCAAATGTCATGACAGTAAATATCGTGTTCAATGCCTTAAATTTGTAAAATGCAAACATGCTGATATTTTTAGCTAGCCATCGTCGCTTTTATTATTTATGTTTTTAATTTAATAAACGTCCCAAACTGTCTGCACCGATTTATGTGGAATATTATGATTTAACTGCTTAAATCAAGTATAAAGTTACACTTTTACTATGAGCACCACTTTGGTCTGAGGTGAATAAATCCCGTTTAGGATAGGTTACTAACTACAACTTAAGATAAGATAAATGTATGAAAATGTGAGTTTTTAGAAATGATTACAGAAACGTAAAACATTCGGTATTTTAAAAACCTTCATCTGCAAATTGAAGCAATCCATGTAGTAAAATATTGTAAAGACAAAACATGCAGGTTATAATTTTGTAAAATCGTTTATTAGCCCTGAGTTTCAACTGGCTAATATTACGATTTAAAATTGGGGAATTGGAGATTGGGCATTCCCACTTACGCACGCAGTTATATGCACCGATACATGGATGATGACGGAGGGATCAGCAAAGAGACTAGACACTTTCCAGAGGAAATGATGTCTGAGGAGGATCTTCAAGATCCGGTGGCCGGAAAAGATAAGCAATGAGGACTTATACAGAAGAGCACATTCAACACCAGTGAGCTGCATTATTAAGTCTAGAAGATGGATTTTATCGGACATGTACTCAGAAGGGACGATGCACACGACACAAATATTGCACTGACTTCGACACCAGAAGGTAGAAGGAAACGAGGAAGGCCAAAAACAACATGGAGAAGGACAGTTGAAAGGGAGAGAAATGACTTATGGACCAACTGGGGTGATCATGAGGCAAGGAACACTGCTAATGACAGAGCTGAATGGCGTCTGCTTTGGCGTAGCCTTATGCGCCCCCCTGGGTACGAAGAAGACAGGAGACAGGGAAATTAGGTGCCAATTCACATGAAGTTTCTATATAATAAAAGTTTCAATTAGTTACAAAGGTGTTCATCTTTTATCATTATATAATCATTATAATAATATCCGATACCATCATTGCCTGTTATTTTTTGGAGCGCATTTGTAACTGGCAAATAAGATTGGATGTTATCTTCAAAATTAATTATCCTTACGACCATGTCTTATCGTAACGTCAGATTAATTTGACGTGTGCAAGAAAAGCTTTAATCATTAGATAAAACTTCCTGCACGAAGCAGGTTGTTTAATTGAGACGTTGATGGTGAACACACGGACTTAAATTGATCAAGAACTTGAAAAGACAGAAAAAATTGGAGCTGAGCAGGGAATTGTAGAATTGTAGTAATTATATTTTTAAAAGTAAATTTGACATAGATGTACTTCATTGGGTGTTTCAAAAAGTAGTCGTTTTTTCAGATACCATATTGTTGTTTATAAAAGTAATTAATATAACCAACGCGTTCATTATTCCTTGTATATAATATTAGTAACAAAGACATGAGGCGGTAATTATTTATTCTTAATTTTTCTGATTTTCGTAGTTTGAAAATACAAATAAACATATGGGCAATATTCCCCGATAAGATTGGTATGGTGTAAATTTTGTAAAAATCCGAGCCCTTACTACAAGTTTGCGGAGAAACACCATATCAATGACTTCGACGGAAATATTGTTTTTTTCTCACATGAAACCAAATACTTGTATTTTGAATGTGTTGCAAACATTTCCATAAGAACCATAAAACTCAAGAATTGACTGTACTTCATATGTTCGAAAGGTATGGATAACAAAAATAAACGGGATTTTAGCAAGTCGCCATGAAAGGAGCTGAACATTTGTCCATGAACTAAATAAGTTCAAGCGGTTGGTATTTATACAATGTATGTGTGAATATGACTCCACCTTACACAACCCGGTAAAATTACATTGGTTGGCAGTTTTGGCTACTTACAGCGGCCATTTTCCAAACTACTGACCGCTAAAGGGAATTGCGAACATTATTTGATAATCAGATTTTGCATTCTGCGGGGCTTGTCAGAATGAGCGCAGTGCTTTTCAAAATGAGCACGGTCACTTTGTTCCGGTTTCAGAATGAGCGCGGTGATTACTGATTACGGAATCACCACACTCAGATGTTTTGCCGGGATATGTTGTTGGTGTCCGAAGATTCATATTGCCGCAGGTATATCATAAGATTAATTATACATGAATTACTTGCTATCTAACTCATCAACGTTTATGTTTACCTTGACTGCCCTGGATAGACGACGTTGATAAAGCAATATTTAAAAAACCTTAACGTTTCTATTGAAATTGT
Source organism: Phoronis pallida (assembly GCA_028565715.1). Classification (NCBI taxonomy): domain Eukaryota; kingdom Metazoa; phylum Phoronida; family Phoronidae; genus Phoronis; species Phoronis pallida. The sequence continues at coordinate 9,545 of JAOXYC010218906.1, forward strand.
CTTTTGCTATTGAAAAGCACTTGTTATCTACAAAATAAATTATCCTAGCGCTTTTACCTTAAGTACGGCAACGGACACCTTTTTAATTGGCGTATACTACCTCAACGGTTAACGAAGGAGGAATGTCATGTAAGGTAACCTTATTTATCTGTTTATTTCAAGAATCAGGGATTGAAATAAACAAAGGTTGGATCGACAGGTTTGTCAGTATAGTCGGACTCCGAGTTGTTCAGTTTCATTTGCAAAAATTGTTGATTTTAAGCTTCGCAATTTTGTCTTTAAACACCGCAGCTTTAATCGTGTTTAGAGTTAGGCCTTTTCTACAGCCCAGTAAACATCAACAAACACCAAGCTCTTTAACGTCAAGAACAACTCCTCAATGTACTAAAATTAGCTTTTTGTTATTTCAAATGACTCAGAGTATGTCCGACTTTCAACATATCTAGTTTCACAGGTCGTTTTTAGGACAGGTAGGTGTCAAAGTTGTTTTTGTTTTACGATTCGCCATTGTGTATGAAATCCATGAGCTCGTCAAATTTGAATCACAACATAAGACATGTTTACCGTATTGAACAATCTTGAAGATGTTGTTTTTGACGTTTGAAGGTACTTGTTTTTTGTTGCTCCTCACACGGTGCTGCTTTCCTATTAAACAGAATATCGATGCTTCGTTGAAAAGTCTTGATTTTAATTCCAGATTTACCTCAATATGTTCAACAGAAAAATTCGTTTCATACATCATTGGCTATCAATTTTTATTTGTTTCATTCAACAAAATGGTTCAGAAATAATTGTTTTCGATAAAGCTGCTTCGACTATCAAGATCAGTTGTTCGGATGAATGATACTTAAGCCTGGTTCAGAGTTGCCGTAACTGCCGGGACTGCCGGGAGTGCCGGGACTGTCGAGTCCCGGCAACGCGGAGAACATAACAGATGTAAGATTAACTACTCGGAAGATTTGATAATTGCTTTTTTGTTTTTGTCAAGGTAAAAAAGCCCCTCAGAAGAATCGTTATGATGAACCACTTTGTTTTAATTGCCGTTTTGCTAGGTGAGTACTTTTGTAAAACAACGAACATACAGATAACAATATATTTCATTTGACTTACAAGGAGATTTCATAGTTTTATTAGTTTCGGCCATTCCATTAATGGCCTTGAGCATGTGACTCATAGTGTTTTGTTACCGTGGGGCCCGGAAGCAGGATCTGGTCATACGCCGCCGGAAGGATCAGTCCCTGGTTACGATTCATGGTAAGTCGAATTAAATATCCTTTCAATATACTGACTATCAACCGTTGCGAAACTTGATTATAAAAAAAATTATGAATTATCTGAGTTGCTTGAACAGATTCATAATTATTTATAATCGAATTAAATATATTTTTATCATATAAGAAAGTTTAAGACCAATGTTTTTATATAAAACTCCATTCTTTATTAAATCACTCTACGTTTCACAAACTGTAAAA